>CAUYLG010066343.1:0-54490 GCA_963573385.1 Cacajao melanocephalus
TGTCCTTTGTAGGGACATAGATGAACCTGGAAACCATCGTTCTCAGCAAACTGACACAAGAACAGAAAATCAAACACTGCGTGTTCTCACTCATAGGTGGGTGTTGAACAATGAGAACACATGGACACAGGGAGGGGAGCACCACACACTGAGGTCTGTGGGGGTACTAGGGGAGGGACAGTGGGGGGTAGGGAGTTGGGGAGGGATAACATGGGGAGAAATGCTAGATATAGGTGATAGGGATGGAGGCAGCAAACCACATTGCCATGCAACAATCCTGCATGTTCTTTACATGTACCCCAGAACCTAAAATGCAATTATATACATACATACACACACACACACACACACACACACACACACACACACACACATATATATAAACAAAAACAAAAGAGCTTTATTGAGGTATATATGACATACAAGAAACCACACATAGGCTAGGTGCAGTGGCTCACACCTATAATCCCAACACTTTGGGAGGCCGCGGCGGGTAGATCATTTGAGGTGAGGAAGGGCAAGAGAAGCCTGGACAACATGGTGAAACATTGTCTCTAGTAAAAATACAAAAATTAGCCAGGCGTGGTGGCGGATGCCTGTAATCCCAGCTACTCAGGAGGCTGAGGCAGAAGAATCGCTTGAACCCAGGAGGCAGAGGTTGCGGTGAGCTGAGACTGAGCCATTATATTCCACCCTGGGCGACAAAGCGAGACTCCATCTCAAAAAAAAAAAGAAACCACACGTAGTGAACTTGCCCAATCTGATGACTTTCGACATACGCATACAGCTTTGGGACCATCACAACAACCAAGATCATGAGCAAATACCCAAATAGCTCCCACTGTTCTGTTATCAGCCCGTCCCCTCCCCTGCACTTTCTTCCTGCCCAGGCAACCCACGGTCTGCATGTTCCAGATTCTCAAGTAAGTCAGATCTTAGAGGATGCTCCCTTCTTTGTGTGGCCTCCTGCACTCGGCAGAATTCTTCTGAGACTCACCTGCACACTGAAGGTCACAGTGTGCTCCCTTTCCTGGCTGAGCAGTACCCCCACGGAAGCGTGTACCCTGGTCTGTTCATCCATCCACTTGTTGACGGCCATGTTCTCCATGTTCAGCTGCCGTAAACGTGTGTGCAAGTCTTTGTGTGGACAAATATTTTCACTTACCTTTGGTAAACATCTACATGGGAAAGGGCTAGCTCATGTGCTAAGTATACGCTTAACTTTTTTTTTTTTTGAGACAAAGTCCCGCTCTGTCGCCAGGGGCCAGGCCAGAGTGCAGTGGCACAAGCTTGGCTCACTGCAACCTCCGCCTCCCGGGTTCAAGCAATGCTCCTGCCTCAGCCTCCCAAGTAGCTGGGACTACAGGCGCACGCCACCATGCCCAGCTAATTTTTGTATGTGTATGTTTAACTTTTAAGAAAGTGCCTGCTTTTCCAAAGCAGCAGTCCCATTTAACATTTCTGCCAGGGGTGTGTTCCTGAGGGCCTGAGTTCCCCTGAGCCCTCACTGTACCATGTGTGGTTGCCTTCCAAAGGGCAGCCTCCTAGGAGAGTGTGTGAGATACCATCTCATGCCAGTTAGAATGTCTCACCGTGGCGTTCACCTGCACATGCATCATGACTGATGAGGTTGACTGAGCATCTTTTCATGTGCTGGCTGCTACAGGAATCTCTTCTTTGTTCAAATCTTTTGTCCTCTTAAAAAAATTGTTTTCTTGAGTTTTGAGAGTTCATTACATATTCTGGATAATCTGACAAAGGACTCATATCGAGAATTCCCCAAAAAATGACCAACAACCCAACAGGGCAAAAGATTTGCAGAAACCTGTTACAGAAGAGGATATCCCACTGGCTAACAAATGTACAAAAAGTGCCGAACTTTAGTCAGGAAAGTTCTTACTTAGAAGTGCAAAGTAAAACATCAATGGGATACCTACCAGGAGGCTTAAAACTAGAAAGACAATGCCAAGTGTTGGCTACAATGTGGACTAACTCCCACACTGCTGGAGAGACTATAAACCAGGACGGCCAGTGTGGAGAAATATTCAGCATTTTCCTACAACCCAGCAATCCCCACTCTTAGGTATGTTCCCAAGAGAAATTAGTGCATACATCCATTAAGAGACGTGTACAAGAATGTTCAAAGCAGCTTTCCTCACAATAGCCAAAAATGAGAAACAAACACCATGTCTGTGAACAGGAGAAGGAATAGTTAAATTATGCTGCATTCATTTAATGGAAGGCTGTACAGAAAAAAGAACAAAATACCAATACATGCAGCAACACAGATTAATCTCACAGTCATTACATTAACCAAGAAGCCAGATATAAGACCACACACTAAACAATTCCATTTAAACAAACTTCAAAAACAGGCAAAACACTCACCTACAGTGATGGAAGTCAAACCAGTGCAATCACCAGGAGTGGTTATCAATGGGGAAGCAGCGAGAGGGACTTTGTGGGACACTGAGATGTTTTTTCTCTTGATGTGGGTGGGGGCTGTGTGAGTCAATACACAGGTAAATCTCATTGTGTTGTATACACCTGAGATTTGTGCATTTTGCACATGCAAATTATACTTCAATTAAAACAAACAAGGCTAGATACAGTGACTCACACCTCTAATCCCAGCACTTTGGGAGCCCAGGTGGGCGGATCACCTGAGGTCAGGAGTTCAAGCCCAGCCTGGCCAACATGGTGAAACCCCATCTCTACTAAAAACACAAAATTAGGTGGGTGTGGTGGCGGGTGCTTGTAATCCCAGCTTCTCGGCAAGGCTGAGGCAGGAGAATTACTTGAACCCGGGAAGTGGAGGTTGCGGAGAGCTCAGATTGTACCACTGCACTCCAGCCTGGTGACAGAGCAAGACTCTGTCTCAAAAACAAAAAAACCAGGATGAGATACTTCTATACAGTCACCAGATGGCTACTTGAAAAAGAGGACAAGTGTTGGTGGCGAGGTGGAGCAATGGGAACTTGTTCTCTGCTGGTGGGCACAAATGCAACCACTTTGAAAAATCCACGACCACTCAACACAGGCACACCTGGATGCCCCAGCAATTCTACTCTGGATATACCTGTGGGAAACGCCTACATCTCTTCACCAAAATACACGTTCTCGAATATCTACGGTAACAGTTTTGTAATGACTCTGAGTTGGTGTCTACCCAGATGCCCATCACAAGTGCAGGGAACTAAATTGTGGGACATTCACAAAATGGAATACTGAGCAGCAACAAGGACAAACGCACCGCAGAACGGACGAACGGCAGAAAACAAAACGGTGAAGGAAAGGAGCCAGTTCCACAGGAATAAATACCATGTGATGCCACAGATTAAGAAGCAACACAGAAACAGCCACTCTATGCTGTTCACTGTCAGAACTGGTTACTTCTGGAGGGCAGAAGGTGGTGTGCATGAAGATGAAAGGGATCCTGGGGCGCAGGTCCTTGTTTCCTGAGCTAGCTGCAGGTCACACAATGTACTCAGTTTGTGAAAACCAATTAATATATATGTGCTGTTATTTCTATACATGTATATGTATATATACACACATGCATGCATATATATATATATATATAGGTGTGTATATATATGTATCTCCAACGAAAACATTTTTTAAATGAAATAGGGAAAGGTAATAGGCAGTGGTGGGTGGGGTTTTGACTTTAATCAAGATTGCCAGGTAAGATTTCATGAAGATAGCATCTGAGTGAAAACCTTTATGAGATAAAGGAGGAAGAGCATTCCAGGCAGAAAGGATGGCAAGTGCAAGGGCCCTGATGGCACCAGGAGGCCCAGACTGTGCAAGCAGCAGCAGGAAGCCTGTGTGCCAGCAGCAGTGACGGAGAAGAAGGGGAATGGGGGATGGGCTTGCCGAGGCAAAGGGGAGTCCAGGCCATTGCTGTGTTGGATGCTTTAAAGATGTCAGGGTCAAAAAAGGACAAGGCTTGAGAACCTACAGTCAACACTTGTCACTGAATATTTATTCCTTTTAGACTTACAGATTTGTCTTCCTTTTTATGTAACTTCTTTCAAAGGTGAATACAACCAAGCACGTGTAAGAACAAAACTATGTATAAAGCCCAGGCTACTAGTTTTTCCGCCCTTTTAAATGCTATCATACATATTTATGCAGCTATCTGTGTGACTGAGCCACCTTCTTTCCTGGGGTTGGGTTTATTCATGCACAGTAGTTGGCACAGCAGGTAGTTAAGATATGAGAGTCAGTAATAATAATATTCTAAGAGTATGAATTGCACAATTTACTGACATCCCTTCCAAATTTGGTGGTAACAGACTTGGCTTAAAGAGTTAAACAATTTGGACTTTTCACTATATTATGACTTACTTCACCTCTATTATAGATTATTAACATTTTAAAATTAAAGTTATTGGATAGATAATATATGCAGAGAATACAAAATTCATAAAAGGGGAGGAGGATGCTAGAGAAACAAGTGTCTCAGCTCCCCAGTTCTCCGCTCTGTAGGCAGCCGCTGCAGCTATCTTCCAGGGTGTTTAGGTTTTATTTGAATAGGCTTCAGTTATCCTTTCTCTGGCGCTAGTATGCTGCTTTTTATTTTGCAACCTCATTTAGGGTTAGATATGGTCATATTAAGTTGATAGGAATGAGACAGAGCCAGCCTGAATGTCCTGGGTGATGAGACTTGAAGTCAAGGCGTCTAAAAAGTTTCTGGAAGATGAAGAGTGGGAAGGAAGAACAGAGTGGAGAAAAATCATCTGCAAATAAAGCCTCAATTCCCGATCCCTTGTATCTTAGCCACAGAAGCTCAGGAGGACCGTCGTGCCCAGTGTCTCAAACAGGCCTGGAGCTGAAGCACTCTGCCAGCTCTATTCATAAACACAGCAGCAGAACAGAGCTGCCTGGTCTATGGGCATCTGAGAAACTTGGACACTAAATGCCTGTGTCCTATCCAACAGCCTGTTCTAAAGTGGTGAGTTTTCTTAGGAGAAGACATCTGCTATCAAACTCTGCCTATGAATTAAAGTAGAGGGAGCAGGCTCCAGTCCGTCAGGAGTGGAAGAGACTCAGAGGCTCATCAGTGGCTCTCAGAATCACCTAAGGAGCCTCCCACACAGAGTTGGCATAGCCCTCCACCTCCTCTGCCCCCTCACCTAGGGGCTAACGGTGGGTCTTTTTGATTTTTTTAGAGACAAGGTTTCACTCTGTCATCCAGGTTGGACAGCCCATGGCAGCCTCGACCTCCTGGGCTCAAGTGATCCTCCCATTTCAGCCTCCCAAAGTGCTCGGATTATAGGTGTGAGCCACGGCGCCCAGGCAACAAATGAGTCTTAAGCAGAGTGAACCCTGACTCTGGACTGGGCTTTGCTTGCCTGGTAGAAGAGGGAGTGCTCAGAGTGCTATAGAAAGAACAGAACAGAAGACACTGCCTGGATCTGCACACTGATCGTCATTTCCTCAGATCAGGGGACACACTGCGCATCCCACGGCGTCCAACAACAAGCAGAGAGGTGTTCGTGGGGTGAGAGTCTGACAGAGCAGTGGAATGGGTGGTTACAACCCTGCTGTCTAAGACAGGGGAGATGAAAGCATGAAGGGCTGGCCCACATTCAACATGAGTGCGGCTACAAGACATCCCCACTTGACGTTCCTGTTTTCTGGATCAGGCAAAGTGGGGCTGGCGAGGCTCCTGTGACTACATAATTCGTGCTGAGAGAGGAGCAGGCTGGCATAAGGATTACCCTTTTTCTTCCTTCCTCGCATCGCTTCCGCTGGGCCCCCTGCTCCCATTTGGTGCAGTGGTCTTAGGACCAGGTCTTGCAACCCCAGTGCTGGAAGCAGAGCTGGTTCCTAAGCAAGAAATCATAACTGTTTTTAAACCTTATGTTGGGGCCAGGAGAGGTGGCTCATGCCTGTAATCCTAGGACTTTGGGAGGCTGAAGTGGGAGGATCACTTGAACCTAAAAGTTCAAGGCTGCAGTGAGCTGTGATGGCGCCATTGCACTACAGCCTAGGTGACAGAATCTCTGTCTCAATAATAAAATAATAATGAACGTTATACTGGAATTCCAAGGACCTGATGGGGATGGGTTGTGCCTTCACCCCATCTGGCAAAACTGGGGTTCACAGTGACTGCAGCTGTACTGCCTAGTTGTAAATACAGCCCCCTCGTCCTGCACCTGTATAGCCTTGCCCTATCTGAGTGGGAGTGGACTGAGGGGAGACACTGGCTAGATTATATTGCTGCTTGCAATCCAGACCAGCACAGTTACTGAACTTAATGCTCCTTTCAAAGGTGGAAGCTTGGATATAAATGAAGAGGAGGAGGACTAGTAGCAGAGGGTAAAGGAATGAATAAATGGGCCATATGAGAGAAATCCAATGGTATAGCAATACCTCAAAAGAAGCTTCAGAACAAGAGATAATATTGTCTCTTAGTTCAATTATACCGGATGCCTGAAAGGGCAAAGCTACATGTTTGGAAATGGAAATGAAGACCAAATGTATACTTCACAGTATCACAACACTGTTATGAATGGAATGTCTGTGTCCTCCCCAAAATCCCATGTTCAATCCCTAATCCCCAGTGGGATGGTATTTGGAGGCAGGGTCTTCAGGAGGTAATTACGATTAGAAGAGATAATGGGAGGGAACATGATGTGATTAGTGCCCTTATAAGAAAAGGGAGAGACACCAGAGCTTCTCTCTCTCCACCACATGAGGACACAGCAGGAAGGTGGCCGTCTGCAAGCCAGGAAGAGAGCCCTCATCAGGAACCTCACCGGCCAGCACCTTGATCTTGGGTTCCCAGTCTCCGAACTGTGAACGATAAATGTCTATTATTCAAGCCACCCAGTCTGTGGAACTCTGCTATGGAAGCCCCAGCTAAGAGAGAAAACATGACGATAATGCTATTCCTGTGGAATTTACCCACTCAGACCTGAAAGGCTCATAAGTAACAACTCAGATTTATTTCTAAACCTTGAACTCATAAGCAAGGAAATTTTAAAAACATAATTAAAACTTGAGGTGTCCCTGGTGATCCTAGCAAAGATTTCTTCTAATTTCAGAAGAGGAGGGCCCTTTCAATCTCTTATTTACCAAATGGCAAATCACAACTGCACTCACATCACAGGAATGTCTCAGAGGAAATGCTCACACACAAGCTACACGATACCACCTTAGCCTGAGCTTTTCCAAAGACTCGCTGGGATGTATGTGTCCAATTGTTAATACTGGTCTGCTACAAGGTTTAGTGAGAAGAGACTTAAAAAAGAAAAAAAGCATATTTCACCACAATTTTTTTCAAAAAAAAGAAAGGAAGAAAGAAAGAAAAAGTCATAACAAGTTAATAAATCAACCATTTCATTTGGCTTAAATGCAAAATTCTCAGAAAAGCTCTCTCCTAAGAACAGCCAGAATAGGGTAGGCCTTGCTTTTTCACAAGAGCAGCCTGGCTTTCCAATGTCTGATCATGACTTTGGGATTGTATCAGCCCATCTGTGCCACCTCCCCACTATCTCTTTTGAGAATTTCATCTATCTTTCAAAACTACCCAGTTAAAGTCTAATTTCCTCCATGACATTCACACCAACAGCTCCCCACTCACATGGGATTAGAGGCTAAATTCTGATCACCTCTCCACAAGTTGTATAGTACAGGCTCCCACTTCAGGAGTTCAGACCCCTGGCTCTCAGGGAGATGAATGGAAGAAAATCACTCCTTTCTATAGCTCATAGCCCACTGCTGAGCACAAAAGAAATTCTCAATCAGGGAGCCAGGTAGGTAGACAAATACTACTTGCTAAGCATGGTGCTACATGTGTTTATCTCTCTCAGAGTCAGTATAAAAGGAGGGTAATAATACTGCCTTCTTTGGTAGCTAAGGACTGAAGCTTCAATAATATGTAGTCAAAATGGTGGCAGTCCAGGGCTCTTCCCATTCACTGGGCTTTACTCAGTTCTTGTGGAAGCTGATTACATTTGTTGAAATCTGGTACAAGTGGGTGGGGAATGGGGTTGATACTACTAGCCTTTGAAACTTTCAGATGAAAAGTATATTTAACCAGAATTATTTCAACGATAAGCCTTCTTTCAGGAATAATACATAAACTTTATGGGTGGCCGAGACAGGAGGACTGCTTTAGTCCAGGAGTTTGAGACCAGCCAGGGCAACACAGTGAGACTGTCTCTACAAAAAATAAAAATAAATAAGCTGAGGCTGGGCGTGGCAGCTCCTGCCCATAATCCTAGCTTTGGGAGGCTGAGGCAGGTGAATCACTGGAGACCAGGAGTTCAAGCTCAGCCTTGATACCACAGTGAAACCCTGTTTCTCTACAAAAAAAAAATTCAAAAAAAAAAAAAAAATAGCCTGGTGTGGTGGCATGCATATAGTTAGTTGGGAGGCTGAGGTGAGAGGATTGCTTGAGCCCAGGAGGTTGCAGTGAAACAAGATCGAGCCACTATAATCCAGCTTGGGTGACAGGGCCAGATCCTCATAAATAATTAAACTGGTTTCTCATAAATAGATAATTAAATTAGTTGGGTGTGGTGGTGCATGCCTGTAGTTCTAGTTACTCGAGAGGCTAGGCTGGGAGAATTGCTTGAACCTGCGAGTTTGAGGCTGCAGTGAGCTATGAATATGCTACCACACTCCAGCCTGGGAAACATAGCGAGACCCTGTCTCAAAAAAATAAATAAATTTCCTGTCGACATTAATTTTTAATTAATTAAATTAATTAATTCACTCTAAAATTATTTTCATGGCCTTTTCTGATTACAAAAGTACTTAATTTTTAAAATTTTTAAATCTTTTTGAGACAGAGTCTTGCTCTGTCACCCAGGTTGGAATGCAGTGGTGTGATCTTGGCTTACTACAACATCAGCCTCCTGGGTTCAAGTAATTTTCATGCCTCAGCCTCCTGAGTAGCTGGATTACAGATATGTACCACTATGCCCAGCTAACTTTTGTATTTTCAGTAAAGATGGAATTTTGCCGTGCTGGCCAGGCTAGTCTCGAACTCCTGGCCTCATGTGATCCACCCACAGTGTTGGGATTCCAGGAGTGAGCCAGTGCACTTGGCCAATAATACATGATTTGACCACAATGAAAAATAAAAATAATTTAGAGAGTGAATGTCTATATATATATATAGTGTCTATATATATATATATACACACACACAGAAACAGGATACATATTTTGCTATTTAGCTGGCTTTTTCACTTGATGTGTAAGGGACTTCTTGCCATGTCAATATATAGAGTTCTCTCTTAGCATTTCTAACTGCTGGACAATATTTAATCACATGGTCAGTGTTCTAATTTAGTCAACCAATCCCTACTGGTGAATAATTAGGTTTCCTTTCTGTTTTTTGCTTTTATAAGCAATACAATTAACATCCTTACAAATAATCTTTGCATATTCATCTGATTATTTTTCCTTTAAAATTATTGTAAATTATAATATAGAAAAAAATGCATAAAAGATACATGCACTAAGATAAAATAGCAATCATCAGAGTCAAGAAATAGACTGCAACCAGCACCTCAAAAGTGCCCTTATCAAAACACTGGCTCCTTCTTCTAGAAGCAACCACTGTCTTGATGCTGGCAGTACCCTGTCCAGTAGTTTTACCTCCTGTGTGTGTACTCTTCAACAATGTGGCTGAATTTTCAATGTAATCACACTATGCATGTGCTTGTGCATGAATGTAAACACACTATATATATTCTTTCGTGTCTGATGTCTTTGGTTCAACATCATAATGTTTGTGAGATTTATCATATTGTTGAGCGCTGTCCTTTGCTCATTTTTACTGCAGTGCTCAGAAATAAAAAAAAAATTTACTCCCTCATTTTACTGTTGAGGAACATTTGGATTGTTTCCAATTATATAATAATGCTATGACTATTTACATACATGGCTTTTCATACCTAGGAGTGGGACTACTGAGCCACAGGGAACGCATATCTTAACATTAGTAAATAATATCCATCAGTTTTCCAAACTGGAGAAACCAACTTACATTCCCACCAGCACTGCAGTGTATGAGAGTTCCTGTTATTCCACATCCTTGCCAATTCTTGGAATTCTCAGATGTCTCAGTTTTTGCAAATCTGTGAGTATATCGTAATATCATTTTCTTTTCTCAGAAGTGCCCATTGAAATCCTTAACTCATATTGAATTGCCTATTTCTTGCAGATTTGTGGAAGTTCATTAAATATTCTGGATACTCACACCTTTGGAGGTTACAGATGGCAAACAACTTCACTGTCACAGCTGGTGCTACGTTATTTTTTGAGATGGAGTCTTGCTCTGTCGCCAGGCTGGAGTGCAGTGGCACGATCTTGGCTCACTGCAACCTACGCCTTGGGGTTCGAGCGATTCTCCTGCCTCAACTTCTGGAGTAGGTGGGACTACAGGCGTGCACCACCATGCCTGGCTAATTTTTTTGTATTTTTTAGTAGAGATGGAGTTTCACCATGCTGGCCAGGATGTTCTTGATCTCCTGACCTTGTGATCTGCCTGCCTCGGCCTCCCAAAGTGCTGGGATTACAGGCGTGAGCCACCGTGCCCAGTCCAGAAGTTCTTAATTTGATGGGAGTCAAATTAATAATCTTTTCCTCTTAGATTTGTACTTTTAGTTCCTTAATAAATTCTCTCCTATATCAAGATCGTGAAGATTCTCATACATATACATGTTAAATACATGGTTTTGCCTTTCAAATTTGGTCTCTAATCCATTTGAAATTGTGTGTTTGTGTGTGGTCCATTTTCATTGTTCTCAATACGGTTTGACCACTCTACTGATCTAATTCTACACCAATACCTCCACTGTGTTGAAGTTTTTAAAAAGATAAATCTTAATATCTGATAATTAGAGAAAGGGTTAGTAAACTTTTTCAGTAAAGGGCCAAATGGTAAATATTTCAGGCTTTGTGGGTCTAAAGACATGTAGCTGTGTTTACTGTATATTCTTTTTTCTCAAGCCTTGAAAAAAGGTAAAAAACATTCTTATTTCATGGGTGGGAACACAAAAATAAGCTATGTGAAATTTAGCTTCCAGGCCAAAGTTTTGCTAACCTCTGTGATAGAGCAAATCCCTTCCATTTTATTTTTATCAGTAACAACTTGACATCATCACTCCTCAAAGGAATGCAAATCAAAACTACAATGAGGAAAGGAAAACAAAGCTCGAAGACTCACACTTGCCACTTTGAAAACTTACTGCAAAGCTACAGTAAACAAAGTAGTGTGTTCCTGGCATAAGCACAGATAGAATTTAGAGAACAGAATAGAATTCTACTCTAACTGGGGAAAGAAGAGACATTTAACAAATTGTGCTAGAACAAGTGACTGTCCACATGTAGAAGAATGGATTTGGACCCCTACCTCGAACCATATACAAAAATTAACTTAAAATGTACCAACAACCTAAATAGAAAATAATAACTTAAACAAAAGAAAATGTAGGTGTAAATCTTAATGACCTTGGATTTGGCAATGAATTTAGCTTTGACATCAAAAGTAAAAACAAAAGAAAAAAGAGATGTTAGTCTTCATATTATTTCTTATGTTTCAAACCTTCATCTGGTATCACTTTCTTCCTGTTTGAAGTATAGTTCCTATGATTCCTGTTGTGAGGATCTGCTACCCATCAACTCTCTGTGTTTGAAAATGTCTCTGTTCTGCCCTCGGTTTTACAAAATTCTAAACTGAGAGTTAAGCTCTCTTGAAGACAACACCTTGAGGTAACATTCTACTCTCTCTGGCGTCTGCTGTAGCTTTAGAGAAGAAAGCTGTCAAACTGTCACTCCTTGAAAGTTCACATCTACCTTTTTCAGTAGCTGCTTTTAAGATTTTCCTCTGTGTTTGGTTTTCTGCAGTTTTGTCTAGTTATATACATACACGTGTGTATACATACACACATACACATACACATACACACACACATATTTTTAAACTTGCTTGGGATTCACTGGGTGTCTTCACTCTGTATTTGATGTGATTTACTAGCCACCATCACTTCAAACATGGTGCTACCCCCAGATTTTTCTTCCTGTGATTGTGTTAAAGGTGCATTACACCTTCTGACCCCATCCTCCATCCTCCTGAGCTTTCATATTCTCCCTCTTTTTGTCTCTCAGCTCTACATTCTTGATACTTTCTTCCATTAATTCTTCTAGTTTATTAATACTTTGTTGCCTAACATAGCCATTGAGTTTTTAAATTTTAATGCTCAATTCTAGAATGTCTAGTTTGTTATTTTAAACATATGCCATGTCACTTTAAGTAGCGTCCAGTTTTCTAACTTTTCTCTTTAAACAGGGCAGCTGTTTGAAGATCTGTGCCTGAGTCCAGTATCTGAAGTGTGTGGGTCTGACCCCACCGTGTGCTGCAGCCTCTGATTCCAGATGCTGTGCTATGTCCCTGGGAGTCTGGCTGTCTCTGTGATGCCCCTGCCCTTAAGAAACCATCTGTGGGGAATCTCCATGGATGAGGGTTAAAGTGGCTTTTGTTTGTTGGCTTCTACCAGGCACTTGGGTATGTTACCTGTTTGGTGTCACTTTAAATTGGATCCACTGCACAGGGGTTGCCTGGACTGCCATGGTGCTGGGTATGTGAGTGACAGGTCCCCAGGGAGCTGGCCCATGGGTGAGATCTAGTTTGTCTCCTCCCTCTCCCTGCCTTGCTTCTCTGCTGTCCCCTCTTTGTGCGTATCCTTTCCGTTCATCCTCACCCTCTGAGGCCCCTACTCATTACAGGGGAGTCTCCTATCAGATCTCCCAACTTTAACAATCTTAAGTTCCCATCCCCACTTTGAGAACCCAAAAGATCGGGCAGAAACCGCAGCTCAGGCTCTGCTTCTCCCACAAGGCTCTCTAAGGGGTTTCGCCTGGTGATGCTTTACAATCCTGTCAGCACTTAGAGGCTTTAATACCATTGATTGATTGACCGATTGAGGCAGAGTCTTGCTCTGTCGCCCAGGGTGGAGTGTAGTGGGACAATCTCAGCTCACTGCAACCTCCGCCTCCTGGGTTCAAGTGATTCTCCTGCCTTAGCCTCCAAAGGAGTTGGGATTACAGGCACCTGCCACCACGCCCGGCTAATTTTTGTTTTTAGTAGAGATTGCATATCACCATGTTGGCCAGGCTGGTCTCGAACTACTAACCTTAAGCGATCCACCTTTCTCAGCCTCCCAAAGTGCTGTGATTACAGGCATGAGCCACCACACCTGGCCTAATAAATTTATTTTTAACATTTTATCTAGCATTTTAAATTATTTTCAGCAGTTATCTATTATTTTAGATAACTAGTCCACTATAACTAGAAGCTGGAAATAATTTTACCTTATTTTATTTTTATCTAATTAAAAATTTTTAATTTATTTTATTATTCTGCAACAGGGTCTTGCTTTGTCACTGAGGCTGAGGTGCAGGGGCGTGATCATGGCTCACGTGAGCCTCAACTTCCCAGGCTCATGGGATCCTTCCACCTCAGCTTCCCGAGTAGGTGGAACTACACGCATGTGCCACCACACCTGGATAATTTTTGTACTTTTGGTAGAGAAGGGGTTTTGCCCTGTTGTCCAGGCTGATCCTGAACTCTGGACTCAAGTGATATGCTCACCTCAGCTACCAAAGGGCTGGGATTACAACTGTGAGCCATCATGCCCAGCCAAGCTGGAAATCCTACAATTACCGTGTTAGCATAAATTTCTGGGATGATGAATTACTGCCGAAGAATAGAATGACACTTGATGTTTTGACATACTGTGGAATTTCATCACTGTATACTCCCACCTTTTATGTATGATAGTACCTATTTCCTGACACTCAATCAGCCCAAAGCATTATTCTTTAAAATCACTCCCAACCTAGCTGACAAAGTTCTTTCAGCATGACTTTAACTTGCATTTCCACAATTAGTGGTATGGCTGATGACTTTATTCCTTCTTTCCTCCGCTTTCTCTTGGGGATGCATCCCTCGTGTACTGATTTGCAAGCGTTTTCTCACTCCTTTAGCATCCAGAAAACACCTCTGTTGTAGGTTGCAGTTTTCTCCTAATTTGTCATTTGACTCTGAATTTTATTTATGTTGACTTTTGCCACAGAAATGTTGAAAACGTTTATGTAATGAAATTCATCATTATTTTCCTTTGGGGTTTCTGGTCTTGCTGCCACGCAAAGTGTTTCATTATTAACTCTGTTACATCACAAATTTCTACCCTGGGCTACCAATGTTAAAAAACTTCACACTTCATTTTTTTTCCCTAGAGGAGTAGATTTTTAGAGGTTTATAAGTATATAATACTCTTCATGATTAATGAAATGAAGGGGAAAGGCCAACATCACAGGCAGAAACACATGACGTTTCTCACCAGTGCAGGATCCAAGAATAGCAAATACCTCAGCTTCCTGCTTCTGTGTCCTCAGGCAAGAGCCACCCCAGAGGAAAAGCAAGTGTCCCACCCGCTCCAGAGCTGGGATCAACACCCAAATAAGCATCAGACTACCCAGGCTACCCTAAGTCCTTCTTACGCCTGTCTGGGTCATTCATTAACTTTGTCACGTCAGGCAAATTTCTTCAAGTCTCAGGCCTCAAATGGTGTCAATACCAAATTGGACTTGGCAAGGGAATTTCTCAGGTCCTTCTGACTTTAATAGTTCTAAGAAAGCTCTGAATCACACTATGGAAGTTAATTTAGTGTGAAAGGTTAAAAACTCACATATACACACATTACCAAACTGAGACTAAGAAAGTCATTTCTGACGGTTTATTATCTAAAATAACTCTATTTTCTCTAGAAATTATTCACCATTTCTGACATTGTGACTTATCCTATGAGCTAAAAAATGATGCAGTCTTCATGTTTAAGTATGTGTATTGTACCTGTGCGTGTATGTACATACACAAACATATTTTTCAGATAAACAAGCTGTGGTACCTCCATACCTGGGATTACTACTCAGAAATAAAAAGGTATACTGGCTCATGCCTGTAATCCCAGCGCTCTGGGAGGCTGAGGCGCAGGATACCCTGAGGTCAGGAGTTCAAGACCAGCCTGGCCAACATGGTAAAACCTCGTCTCTACTAAAAATACCAAAAAAAAAAAAAAAAAAAAAAAAATAGCCAGGTGTGGTGGCGGGTGCCTATAATCCCAGCTACTTGTGAGGCTGAGGCAGAATTGCTTGAACCCAGGAGGTGAAGGTTGCAGTGAACTGAGATTGCACCACTGCACTCCAGCCTGGGCGACAGAGTGAGACTCAGTCTAAAAAGAAGGTACACTGGAAAGGGGTAGCATGAGGGAGGCCATGGGAGGTGGTTCTGTATTTCGACTGTGGTGTTACATGTAATAAAGTGACACGAAACTACAAGCACCCACTCACCGATGACAGTCTCCTGGTTTTCATCCTCTGCTATAATCCTGTAGGATGTAACCACTGGGGGAGACCCGGTGATGTGTACAGGGGACTATTTGTGTAACTTCCTGTGAATCAATAATTAGTTCAAAATGAAAAGTTGAAAAAAAAAGAAGAGGGAGTTGGAAAAAAATAGGCACCTAGCAATAGAGTGGTATGAATCAAAAGATGCTTATTCTCAGAGAAAAAAAAAGTGGCAAAGAATGTCAATAGCCAACTCACAAGAGAATAAATACAAATGGCCAAAAACATATGAAGAGAACCAATAAGTATGAAAAGTTTGACTTACCAAGCTGGCAAAACTTATAGAAAACTAAACATACAAACTAAACGTATTGTATATCTCTCTCAATCTCTCTCTCTAAGACTAAACATATAGAAGTCTAAAGCCATATGGCTGGGGCATGGGGAAAATCCTTTCACACACCTGGTAGGGGCTGGTGCAATTTGCTGACTTCAGTTCGCTAAACACTAACTGAACGCTTGAGAAGTCAGCTAGTACCTGACCAGCAGAGACCGGGACTGATGCTGTCCCTGGGGTGGGTGTCTCTGAGCTGCTATAACCTCTCTCTGCTCCACTCAAGATGGCGACTCTAGGCATCCCCGACCCAGCACATCCATCTCAACACCTGAAGGAATGAGAGGTGATGGCCTTCATGGGGAAACTGGGGACTATGGGTCTGAAACATGTTTCTTGGCAGAGAGCAACGCCCCCGGGGAGGAAGACACCGGATGCCATTGTGGTTGACACCATGAGCACGGGGTTCAGCTCTGCGTGCTTTGCCCTCCAGGGACAGGGTCCAGCCACACAGAGGCAGCCTGGGCGTACACACAAAGACAAGCAATGGGCTCCCCAGCAAGCACCCCAAATCTACAGACAGAACACAACAATCCTGGAGCCCACTCTCCCTCAGGGCAGACGCACCAGGAACCCTGAAAGCTGTGTGAGCAGTGGGCGAAGTGGCCTGCGAATCCATCCTGGTTCTAGGGTATCTGGAAACTGACCACAGACCATCGCCTCTATCACCGTCACTTACATGTACTTCAAGAGCCTCCACGGGTCCCCCACTTTTATTATGAACATGGCTGCCAAGGCAGTCCTATTTAAGTGTAAGTTAAACCACAGCACGCCTCTGGCCAATTCCTAAGTCCTTCTGGCAGCCCTTAGGGGCCCCTCCACAGGCACCAAGAGCTGTCGCCTGCCACCCACCTCCTGTCGGTCTCCCTGCTGCACTTTGGAGCATGAAGCCTGCTCCCACCTCAGAGCCTCTGCACTTGCCATTCTTTCAGCTAGAAAACTCTCTCCCTCCCTCCACACACCCACCGCCTGAGCTTTCCGGGAAATGCTACTCTGGGAAGCTACGCTAGTGAGAGCTAAAGCCAAGACACAGAAGCTTGAACAAGACAGGCTGAAGGACACTTCTGCTTGTGGGTCCACTCTGACTGCTCAGATTCTTGACACTGGCCAGCCACCAGGAAGGGGGAGAAGTTGGGGGTAAGGGTCATTTTGCCTGTAAAGCAAGACCCAGCACTTAGTCCCATGGCTATGCTAAGCCACAAGAAGACAGAAAATGTCACCTAGATTTGTGGTCATTGGCTCAACTCTGTTACCATGGCAGAGAGAAAACAAATGCCAGGGCCGGGCGCAGTGGCTCATGCCTGTAATCCCAGTGCTTTGGGAAGCTGACGTAGCCAGATCAGCTGAGGTCAGGAGTTCAAGACCAGCCTGGCCAATGTGGTGAAACCCCATCTCTAATAAAAATACAAAAATTAGCTGGGCGTGGTGACAGGCACCTGTAATCCCAGCTGACTGGGGGAGGCTGAGGCAGGAGAATTGCCTGAACCCAGGAGGCGGAGGTTGCAGTGAGCCGAGATTGTGCTACTGCACTCTAGCCTGGGCAACAGGGCGAGTCTCAAAAAAAAACCACACACAACCAAAAAAAAGAATACTAGGAGAGCCAAGAATGTGCGGAAGCTGCCTCCCACGGCCGCCTCACGGATCCATTCAGGCTCCCCCAAGCTGTGCGACGCCTCCTCCCAGGGACAGTTTGCTGGCTGTGAGTCCACACCGCACAGCCTGCCTTGTTGCTGTGGCCTTGTTGCTGTGGCCAGGTGACTGCGTTCCTGTTCAGGAGACTTCCGAGGACGTGTTGGATGGCACTTCTAGGAAGTCACTCTAAAAGGAAGAGGGGAGCTCTCCCTCCCACCCTCCTGGGCTGGAACACAGCCGAGAACAGAAGCGCACACCTGACACTGGGAGCAGTCTGGACAGAGCAAGAAAAGACACAACCTATATTCACAACTTCGTTACCACATTTAATTGACGGGCCACAATTTCAAGAGTAAGTTATGAAAAACAATAAGTAGTTCCACTTATTCAGGCAATTCTGTACCTAGAGATGTTACTGGCCTGCTCACAGGCCATGTTTAGAGGGAAGTTAGGTAGTGAGGATTATTATTAAGGAGGTAAGAAGCAAAGAGCTGTGCAGATTAGTCAGGAAGCACCCAGTCGGGGTGAACAGTAGGACATGAGGCTAAGGACCAAGACCATCTCTGCCCTCGATCATCACACTGCCTCTCTGTGGAGCCTGGGAGAGCCCAGCAGCCGGCCTCGCCCTGTCTCATCTCTCTCTCTCTCTCTCTCTTTTTTTTTGGAGACAGGGTCTTGTTCTGTTGCACAGGCTGGAGTGCAGTGGTGCAATCTCTGCTCACTGCAACCTCGACCCCTGGGCTCAAGCAATTCTCCTGCCTCAGCCTCCAGAATAGCTGGGATTATAGGCGCCCACTACCATGCATGGATAATTTTCATATTTTTAGTAGAGATGGGGTTTTGCTACGTTGGCCAGGCTGGTCTTGAACTAACCTCAGGTGATCCACCTGCCTTGGCTTCCCAAAGCACTGGGATTACAGGTGTGAGCAACCGTACCCAGTCCTTTCAGGCATCTTTTACGTGACTCACAGTAGTTTCAGGAAAAATAACAACTCAGATCTGTGATTGACTGCTCTGACACCTCAGTTGTGCCTCACTGTCACAGGTGAGTTTAAACTGCTTGGTGCGGTACATGTGGCTGCAGAGAACGCTGTCTGTGACCTCCGAGACCCGCCTGTACTCAATGTGCAGCACACAGACTGGGTGGGAACATCCCACCTGCTGCTCTAGTTAGGCGGCCCCTACTTCTCCAGTGGTGAGGACAGGGATGCAGAGTTCATCCATGCCTAAACCGACCACACGCAGTAACTCCCGGGCCACGTGCCAGGTCCCCTCCTTGCTCCTGGTGGTGACGTATGCCTGTGAGACCTTATTCTGCTGCCAACATTTTGCAACCACAGAGGAGGCCAGGCCCAAAAGGAACCAGCACAGAGAAGCCCAGGAAAGCCCAGGAAAAGGCAGAGAAACAGCTCACACTGCACAGAAAGCTCCCGCCTGTGTCAGTTTTCGGCTCACAAAGCCCCTTTGGTGAAGCCAGTTGAGCTAGGATTTCTGCACTTGCATCCACAAGCATGCCAACTGATGCACACCCTTCCTGCCTAAAGCCTGCCCGACTCTGCAGGGCAGCCCCTGGCTGCATGACCGTCTGCCCTGCTGGCTGCTTTCCCAGCCTCTGCCTCTGTCACCTCACTCCGCACTGTCTCACTCAGCATGATCAGCCCCTGGGTCATCCTACCTGCCTTCGGAAGTCTCCTCCAAAGCACCTCTGACCTCCACCCACCAGGTAGAATTGTCTGCTTTTTTCCTTTATGCTTAATATAGCCAGATTATTTTTCAATTATACTTTTTTTTGGAGACAGGGTCTTGCTTTGTTGCCCAGGCTGCAATCAGTGCAGTGGCACAATCTCAGCTCACTGCAGCCTTGAACCCCGGGCTCCAGCAAACTTCCCACCTCAGCCACCAAACAACTGGGACTACAGGCACGCTCCACCTTGCCTGGCTTCAATTATATTTCTTGTCACATTTATTACAATGATTTGCTTGCATGTCTATGTGTCCTACCAGCTACGCGAGGAAATGAGACCTGACCTCAGCACAGGGCCTGGCGTACAGAAAGGACTCACTGAAAGAATACCCCCAATGCGGCACGGAAGGAAGACTATGACACACAAATCCAGGTCACAAGCTTCACACCAAAGACACTGATGTATCTATGTCGCACCGTTCTAATTAACGAGATCCTAAAATTAAAAGGTACACTAAGGCTGGGCCTGGTGGCACGCACTTGTAATCCCAGCACATTGGGAGCTCAAGGCAGGAGCGTCGCTTGAGCCCAGGAGTTTGAGACCAGCCTGGGCAACATAGTTAGATCTCAATGCTATGAAAAAAAAAAAGTAAAAATTAGCCAGGTGTGGTGGCGCACGCCTGTAGTCCCAGCTACTCAGGAGGCTGAGGTGGGTGGTTCATCTGAGCCCAGGAGTTCGAGGCTACAATGAGCTATGGCCACACTACTGCACTCCAGCCTGTAGGACAGAGCGAGACAGCCTCTTAAAAAAAAAAAAAAAAGAAATAAAAGGTATACTTGAAAGCAGATAACTCACAGCAATACCATCCACGTACTATATTATAAGCACATTAGTTAATGTGCAAGCTATGTTTAAAAATGCTAAATTGTGTTTTATTAAAAAGGAGGACAGACAAGAAGATAATATTGATATTAGTTATGCTGATGGCCAAAACCTTTCTGTTGAGCATTCTACCACATCTTACTTAACTGTGTTTTGGAAGATAAGGTCTAACGTGTCGAGGTCATCTTCCTTTCCTTTGGACTGAGCCACAGAAGTGATGGCCATGGGGTGTCTGTTGTCTGTGACCGGCAGTGGACAGCAGTGGCCATGCATGGCAAGAGGTCAGTGGAAAAGAAGGCCAGGCTGCCTCCTCTTTGGAAAGGGAAGATTTCCACCCCCACTGCCCCCAACCACAGCCCACCCTGCTCCTCTCAGAGGAGAAAGGGCTGTCACAATGTAATCACCAGACACAGCCTTTTCCTCCGCTTTTTGTTTCTATCTCTGACTGATGGCAAGAAAAAGCAAGACAGCAGAGGTACTAGATGCCTAGTACCTGGCCGACAGCAATTCTCAAAGCAGCTGCAGCTCTTCACAGGAGACTTTCAAGGGTGTTAGCAGGGAAAGAAAAAAAGCAAAAAGCAAGGCCCCTCATGCTTCTGTTTCCTTCTTTGGAAAATCCTCAATTTCTATCTAAGTTCTAAATGAACGAGAATCTTCTTTCCCAGACTGTGTGAGTTTATGGGGAAAAGGTGTAAACCTCAATTTCACAATGAGATACTGACATGTATTTCCCAATTGTTTCTTATATCCCTGCTCTTTAGGAGATTAAAATTTCCTTTCTACCATAACCATATCTTTCACTTTTGACTTTTCTTCCAAGTCAAAGAAAAGCTTTTGACACTCAGGAAAAAATTCTAAGAAAAACAAGGCACTACTGAAGGGGTGAGGGAGGGGAGCCCTGGTAACAGTGGACTTATGAGTGTGTTCTTTAAATTTTGCTGTAATTGTGTATGTTGACAAAAACGACTATTATGGTCTTACTCTCTAGCTATTTTAATAAAATGCTCCATTTTTTTTCTGAAAAAAAAGAAGCACAAATGTATAAAGTATAGTAATAACAGTCATGTACCCACTACCCAATAAACAAGAATTTATCATCATCTTTGCATTTGGTTATCATAGACTTTACAAATGCATTAATAACTTCAACTGTATATTTTTTGTATCTTCAAAGTCTCATGGTCTGAAGCGTAAGATCAAAACAAAGAGATGACTACTAATCTATCTGTGGCCACTTTACCCTAATCATACACCAAGCTCACATCTAGATTAAAAGCTCGCGCTCTGGGGACAGGCTCATTGTTGTTCTTCTTCACGGCTATATCCCAGCGTGTAGCACAGTGTCTCACACAGTAGGTGCTCCATGAATGCAGAATGAAAGAATGAATGAATGAAAGAATGAATGAATGAGTGAACAAAGGGAGAAACAAGCAGATGACTTTCAGGCCCAAATTCCTCACCATGATTAGCAAGATGTGGCCTGAGGCACACCATAAACGGTGTGGGCTTATTTCCATGTGGTGACAATACAAGGGATTGACTTCCTAAATTGGGAGGTCCCTTCCAGCACCGATATCCTGGCACGTTAACATTAGGGAGAATTGGGGGAAGAATATAAGGAAACTGAATGGAGAGGACTATTAGCAGACTATGTAGCACCTCTCAGATGAATGAGGAAAAATAAAAATTACTCTGCAGGACAAAGATGGGTAAAAGATATGAATAGGGCGGGGCGTGGTGCTCACACCTGTAATCCCAGCGCTTTAGAAGGCTGAGGCGGGTGCATCACTTGAGGCCAGGAGTTCAAGACCAGCCTGGCCAACATGGTGAAACCCCATCTGTACTAAAAAATGTTAGCCAGTGTGGTGGCAGGTGCCTGTAGTCCCACCTACTCAGGAGGTGGAGGTGGGAGAATCACTTGAATCCGCAGGCGGAGGTTGCAGTGAGCTGAGATGGCACCACTGCATTCCAGCCTGGACGACAGAGCAAGACTCCATCTCAAGAAAGAAAAAAAAAAGATGTTTTCAATAGCAAAATATGAAAAACAATTCAAAGGTATCTCAATGGAAGAAGGAATGGATCCCAGTATCTTTCCACAATGGAGCATCAGAGGGCAATGAAAAGGAAAGAACCATAGAAGTTCCAACATGTTGAGTGAAAAACGTAAGTCACAGAAGCATATATATAGTAATAAACGATTTATATATAGTTTAAGAATCAGTAAAACTCAAGACTGTCATGTTTACAAATAGTAGTTATGGCAAAATCATAAGAAGGGCAAAGAATTAATGACTTCAACTTGACTCTGGGTGCTCAGGGGGCAAAGGGCTGTGAGAGCCAGAGGCATTTCCAGATACCCTGGGTGTATATTAATATCAGTTGTGCACATTTATGCTGGTTATAGGAAACACTGTACATTTTACTTTATATACGGTTAATGCTGAAAGGTAGGAAAAAAACAAAAGGCAAACAGGCCAACCCCCCCGCCCCAAATTTCCTGGTTACAGATTCAGACCCTAAATGAGTCTAAATAACTGGCCTTTGTGAAGTTTTTAACCCTTAAAAAAAAAAGTGGGGAAGAAATCTGAAGGGAACAACTGGGCGGGATCGGATTTGCGTCCGAGGTGCTGTTCTGAAAACGTTTGTGATTTGCCCATATCCACAGGTCCAAAGCTGGGAAGCTGTAGTGAGGGGTGTTATTTCCTACCATGAACAAAGCTCTCTAAAAACCTCAAATTCCTTGGGTTGCACCAGTCCTGACTTTTCTAAGATCCCTCCATATTCTCAGAAGAAAGCTATTGATCTTGCCCAAGTGGCTCTTGCTCCCTCTTGAGCCTTTTATATAGCATCTGCCTCCATCCTGTGTTTTGGTTATTGATCATTACAACTTACGGTGATTTAGAGCCTGCTTGGACTGCTACACAGTTTTTAAGGAAATTCAACTAAAGGTCCAAAATAGTCATGTAAAAAACACACCATCAGCTGCCCAGAAAGAGAGCTCACTCACTCACCAGCTGAAACTCGCTCCTCCGGCTGAAAGCCTCCCTGATGCCAGAATCCCTCCAGAGTGCACTCAGGGCTGGGACATACAGCTGGAAGGTGGCAGGCTCCACAGGCAGCCCCGCCTTGTTCTCGAAGGCCATCAGGAACATCCCATGCTTCTCATTTTCAGAATACTGCCAAGGAATGCCAAGCTTATCTCGTGCATCGACAAGAACCCTGGAGCCCTAGAAAATAAAATAAGTAAAAGAGGATTTAATTGCGTTGCAAAGACTAAACCACAGCAGAAAACCTCAAAATGGGCATCAATTGTCATAATGCAGAAAACTCATAAACTAGCCAATGTGCAGCCAGTGTTTGTCTCTTGCTTTGTTTGTTTCGGTGTGAAATGTCCTAACTCCTAGGAATACAACATCACCAAGACAGATAACATGGTCGAAGGCAGTGGCTCACACTGTGATCCCAACACTTTGGGAGACCAAGGAGGGAGGACTGATTGAGCACAGGAATTTGAGACCAGCCTGGGCAACAGAGCAAGACCCTGCCTCTACAAAAAAATAAAATTAAATTAAAAACTTAGCTGGCCATGGTTGTGGCTTACCTACAGTCCCAGCTACTTGGGAGGCTGAGTGGGCAGGCTAAGTGGGAAAGACTGCTTGAGCCCAGGAGGTCAAAGCTGCAGTCATCTATGACTGCAGCTCCCTCTCTCTCTATACATATATGTATTTTTGAGACAGAGTTTCACTCTTGTTGCCCAGGCTGGAGTACAATGGCGAGATCTCGGCTCACCGCAACCTCCACCACCTGGGTTCAAGCAATTCTCCTGTCTCAGCCTCCTGAGTAGCTGGAATGACAGGCATGCACCACTACACCCAGCTAATTTTGTATTTTTAGTAGAGATGGGGTTTCTCCTTGTTGGTCAGGCTGGTCTCAAACTCCTGACCTCAGGTGATCTGCCCTCCTCAGCCTCCCAGTGTTGGAATTACAGGCGTGAGCCACCATGTCTGGCCTTTGCAGCACTATATTCTAGCCTGGGCAACAGAGCAAGACCCTGTCTCAGAAAAAAAAAAAAAAGAAAGAAAGAAAAGAAAACAGATGTACATAAGCACCATAGAAAGAAGTCTGCCTTTTACTATCACTCGTTTGCAAAGTTACTGGAAAAGAGACAACAGAGGGAGGAGGTGGTGGCAACAAATTCAGAAAATTTCACTGGACAATGAAGTGTATCAGTAAAAAACCAACTTTTTTTTTTTTTTTGAGATGGAGTTTCACTCTTATCACCCAGGCTGGAGTGCAATGGCGTTATCTTGACTCACCACAACCTCCGCCTCCTGGGTTCAAGTGATTCTCTTGCCTCAGCCTCCCAAGTAGCGGGGATTACAGGCACCTGCCACCATGCCTGGCTAATTTTTGTCTTTTTAGTTGAGATTACAGGCACCTACCACCATGCACAGCTAATTTTTGTATTTTTAGTAGAGATGGGGTTTCACCATGTGGTTTAGGCTGGTCTCGAACTCCTGACCTCAGCTGATCCGCCTGTCTCAGCCTCCCCCCCACAAAAAACCAACACTTTAACAACAACTATAGCAGGCCCCACCCTTTATCTGGGGCATAGGTTCCAAGACCCTCAGTGGATGTTGAAACCCTGAACAGTACCAAACCCTATCTGTATTGTTTTTAAAGTTTAATTTATAAATTAGGCACAGTAAGAGATTAACAATAGCTAAAAATAAAATACAATTATAACCATATACTGTCATGAAAATTATGTAAATGTGGCCTCTCCTTCTCTCTCAAATGTGGTACTACTGTCCTCACCTATTTTCAGTTGGTGGCTGCTGCGGATGAGGGAGATTACTGTACTGCTTTGAGTCCTACCCGTGCTACACTGTCATCATTACCGCAATCTAGCAGCTCCTCTATTCCAGAAGATTCAACTGCTTCTTCCAGCTTCAAACGGGTGGGAAAACATACAGATCCGGGCAGTCAGCAGTCATGAGGCAGGAAAAGACTAAATATGATAAGCCAAGTAGCCCGCCCACCGAAACAGGAGCCAGGGTATCACGTTCTAGTTTTAATGTCACCATTGTTTGTGATGATGAGAAACTACTTTTCATTCTTTTGCTCATTTCCTCATTGTTAAAAATAAAGTTAATATTTTTCTTCCCTTTCTTACCTCACTGACAGGGTCAAGGGGATGAAGAAATAACCTAAACTAAAATAGTATTAGGGAATGCAGCCAGCCTTTGGAAAATATTGTCTCAGCTAAAACAGCCCCCACGAGCAGTCAGGAGGTCTATTTCACCATTCTTAGACTAATGCTTCGAAATCAGCAAGGCAGTGTCTATGAGAACTTCTGCGTTCTTCTGAGGGGCACGCTGCATACTTCCTTGCATGGTCCACACTGGGGTGTGTGCAGAGTGGTAAAGGGCCCCGGGAAGGTGACCAAAGGCATGTCTGTCCATCTGGAAAAGGCTTCTTATCTCACAGCAATCTGGGGAACTCAGGCCAGCTGAGAGTGTAACCCTGTCCTCCAGTACAGAGAGCACCAGGGTCAACTGCCCACTAGGCACTTACCTATTTTTTTTTTTTTTTTGGAGACAGGGTCTTGCTCTGTCACCCAGGCTGGAGTATGGTGGCATGAACATGGCTAACTCCAATCTCGACCTCCTGGGCTCAAGTGATCCTCATGCCTCAGCCTCTCAAGGAGCTGACTATGCCTGGCTAGTTTTAAAATTTTTGTAGAGTCAGGGTGTCACTATGTTGCCCAGGGTGGTCTCAAACTCCTGGGCTCAAGTGATCCTCTGGCCTTAGCCTTCCAAAGCGCTAGGAATTACAGGTGTGAGCCACTGCATCCAGCCTTTTTTTTTTTTTTAAGTAACAGTTTTACTGTGCTATAATCCATGTATCATAGGACTCACCGATTTCAAGTGTACAACTCACTCATCCTAAAAAGCTTCATTTCTAAGGACAGAGTAGATGAATCCATTCTGCCTCCTTCGTCTCTCTGCTGCAGCATCAATTTGGTGCCTGTAACTTCTGCTTCTGCCTTGCACCACTGAGTCGGTGTAATGATGACCAAAGAGTGGTTAAACCTCTTCCCTCCAGACCTAGCTGACCAGGACGGTCTGGTTACAGTTGTTCTCAAAATTTCTCCCTCAGGACCTCATCTGTCTGCCATTGGAGACCGTGCCTAGTTCCACCAATTCACAAGTATCTGTCCAATGCTTATTTATGGCAAAACACTGGACGAGGCACTGCGGGGGAAACAGACTTTAAGAAGCAGTATCCAACCCCCAGAAACTCAGAGTCTGGCTAGAAAGACAAATAAATATATGGATTAAAAAATACCACCCACTCATGATTTAAAAAAAAAAAAAAAACCTCAGCAAACTAGGAATAGAGAAATTTAACTTGATAAAGAACGCTGACAAAAGTCATACAGCTAACCTCATAATTAATGGTGAAAGACTGAATGCTTTCCCTCCAACACTAGAAAAAGACAAAGACGCCTACTTCTGCCACTGCTATCTAACATGGTACTGGAAGTTCTAGCCAGTGTGATAAGGTAGGAAAATGAAATAAAAGATCATACATCTCAGGAAAAGTAAGGGGGAAAAAAGAAATTACAGATCAGACAGCAAAAAAAAAAAAAAAAAGAAAAAAAAAAAAGAAAACGCTCAACTAAACCTATTTGCAGATAAAAAGATGATCTATGTAGAAAATCCCAAAGTAATCTACCAAAAAAACTCCTAGAATAAGCAAATGAATCCAGCATGGTTATAGAATATAACGTCAACACACAAAATTCAATTGTCTTTCTATACACCAGCAATGAACATGTGGAAAATGAAATGAAAAATGGTATATCATTAACAATCACTAAAAAAATGAAATAGGTATAGATCTAACAAAATACGTATAGGACTGTGTGCTGAAAACCACAAAATGTTGATGAAAGAAATTTTTAAAATCTAAGAGAGAGATATACCATGGTCATGAATTGGAAGATTCAACACAGTAGCAATATCCTTACATTGACAAACAAGTTTAGTACAATTTCCATAAAATCCCAGCCAGATCTTTTGTAGATATAAATATGTTTATTCCAAAATTTATATGAAAAAGCACTGAATTAGCCAAAGCCAGTCTGAAAAAGAAAAGTGGGAACAATCAGTCTATCTAATGTTAAGACTTACTATATCGCTATGATAATCAAGACTGGGTGGTACTGGTGAGGTGACAGACACACAGATCAATGGAACATAATAGAGAACCCAGGGATGGCCCCTGATATAGTTAGCTGACGTTTGTAAAGCTGCAAAAGCACTTAAAAAGAGGAAGACCGGTCTTCAACAAATGCTGTTGGAGGAACTGAACTTCTATAGGCAAAGACAATCAGAAAAAAAAAAAGAAAGAAAGAGAAAAGAACCTTGACCTAAACCTCACAGCTTATATCAAATCAAATCAAAATGTAAAACTATAACATAGGAGAATATGTTCAGGATGTAGGATGTGGTCAAACTTCTCAGATGTGACTCCAGATGCATGATTCATAAGAGAAAAATATCAATAAACTGAACTTTATCAAAGCTAAAATCTTTTGCTCTGCCAAAGACCCTCTCAAGAGGCTGAAAGGAAGCTACGAACTGGGAGAAAATATTTGCCAACCACACATCTGCCATATCGGACAAAGGACTCATTTAGAATATATAAAGAACATTCAAAACTCAACAGTTAGGCCAGGTGCTGTGGCTCACACCTGTAATCCTAACACTTTGGGAGGCTAAGGGGAGAGGATCACTTAGGGCCAGAAGTTCGAGACCATCCTGAGCAACATAGTGAGATCTTGTCTCTACGAAAAAATTGAAAAATTAGCCAGGCATGGTGGTGCATACCGATAGTTCCAGCTATGCAGGAGGCTGAGACGGGAAGACTGCTTGAGCCCAAGAGTTTGAGGTTACAGTCAGCTATGATTGTGCCACTGCACTCCAGCCTGGGTGACAGAGCAAGATCCTGACATACATATATACATACGTACATATGCAACAGTTTAAAAAGCAAACAATCCAGTTAGAAAATGGGCAAAATTCAACAGGTCATGGAATGAAACGAATAAAGAGAAAAAAAGAAACAAATTTAAAAAAGGAAATGGGCAAAAGACATGATGAGATATTTTACTGAAGAACATACACAAACAGCAAATACCCAAGTGAAAAGATGTTCAAGATCACCAGACGTCCGGAAAAAGCAGATCAAGACCTCGGTAAGATACTGCTATACACATATCAAGACAGCTTAAAGACAAAACAAAAAACAGCGACAACACCAAATGGAGGCAAATGGAGGCGAGGATGCAGAGACACCAGATCTCCCATACACTGCTGGTGGGAATGTCAAATGGTACAAACTAGAAAACAGTTGAGTGGATTTATACCCAACTGTATATGGACTGTAGTTAACTACTGTAAATTACAATCATTTGTAATTTACAAACTATTGTGTTTGTAAATAGTGATGGGATTACAGGCATGAGCCACTGCGCCTGGTCTGTTGAGTTAGTTACTAAAAATGCAACTCCCATACAGCCTAGCAGATGTACTCTGGGGTATTTATCTCAGAAATATAGGCTGGGCGCTTGAACCCAGGAGGCGGAGGTTGCAGTGAGCCAAGATTGCACCACTGCACTCCAGCCTGGCGACAGAGCAAGACTCCGTCTCAAAAAAAAAAAAAAAAAAGAAATATAAAAGCTGAGTCCACCCAAAAGCCTGTAATGTTCATAGCAGCTCTATTCATCATAGCTCCAAACTGGAAACAAACTGTGATACACCATACCATGGACTATCACTCAGCAATAAAAAGGAATTCACTGCTGAAATGCAACAACCTGGATGAAGCTCTAGGACATTATGTTAAACAAAAAGTCAATCTCAAAAGATCATACACTATCTGATTCTGTTTATATAACATTCTTGAAGTGACAAAATTATAGAGATGGACAACAGATTCACAGTTGCCAGGGAACTGACGAAAGATGGACAACAGATTCACAGTTGCCAGGGGTTAGTAATGGGAAAGACAGGGGGAGAAGTGACTAGAAAGGGGCAGCATCTAGAAGGAGATCTTTGTGGTCCTGACTGTGGTGGTGGTTACAGAAATTTACAAAGGTGATGAAAAGGCGCAGAACCACAAACACACAGTACCAAAGTCCATTTCCTGACTTCAAAACCATACTGAAATGATGTGTGTCGTAACTTTGGGAAAAACTGCATGTCTCTCTGCACTATCTTTGCAACCTCCTGTGAACCTATACTTATTTAAAAATAAAAAGTTTTTAAAAAGTTAACTAGCAACCATGGCAATATAAGTTCCAACTATGTGATCTGGGGAGGGAAGGTTAGCAGAGGCCAAAGGAAAGAGATGAGTAGGAAAAGGTGAGGCTTGCTAAAATCCTAACTGGAGATGGTCTCAAACTGAACTTTCAGAAGTGTGGGTTCATCTGACCAAGTGTCAATGGTGGACTAGAATCTCCTAGTCTCTATTTTCCCTAGAGGGAAAGCGTGACTTAAATAAACTCTCCACTTTCCTTTCTCCGACTAATTCCTCCTGAGTCTTCCTCACCTCCCCACTTTCTTTGACTACACCACACCAAACTCTTGCCTTTCCAAAAGGACAAAACCAAAAAGGTTCAAGAACCCAAAGAAACAAAGGCAATTCCTCTTTTCCCTACTACACACAACAAAAACTTTCCTAGGACAGGGAAGGCAGCACAGGGATTTCTCAGGGAAGGAGTGGCTAAAGCAGGAGTGCGATCAGGAACCCCCAAGTGCTCTCACCCCAGGTGCTTTCTACAAGATCTCAGGCAAAGGATCTCAGTGCCTTTGTACAAATCAGAAAAAGGCTCTCCTTCGTCCAGGAAGACGCAGCTAAGCCTGGCAACGGTGGCTTGGATGGGTTTCGGCCTCCACTGCCCTCCCAATCTGGTCACCAACCCTCCCTCTATCCAGGAAGGCCCTGCTCATCCAACTCAAATACAGAAATTGGGTCTGACTCACCAGGTATCTTTTCAGGTGCTCTTTTTAAAAATTAAAAGTTTAGCTTCACAAGGAGTACAATCTCACTCAGAAGTTAATCAAATCGATAACCCCTAGGAAGTTTCATTTTTATATGTCAAAGAAGTAGTCAGGGGGCCAGGAGAGACTTGGAAGGCCAAAGGTCATTTACGAAGACTGCAGCACTACGCAAACCAGGCCTTCCCCAACTATCGGGGTGAGCATAGATAGACTTGGCTTAAAAATACACATGGGCAAAACCAGCCCATGCAACAGTAGTCTGTATTCCCACCGCACAATCTGCCCAAGCAGGCTGGAGCTGGTCCAAACGAACTGCTGCACCCAATCACGAGAGAAGACGCCTTATTTCTCTTTTTCAAAACCCAAGGAAGGTGGCTAAACTGCTGATGAGCTTTGAATTACAATAGTTAACTACAGTTCATTTTCTATACATTTTTCCCTTCGTTTGAAGGAAAAAACGCATTTTTAAAAAAGATGTCTCTCTTTTGCCGTTTTACATTTATTTTAGTCAAAACTGCTCTCTGCCAGCTTTGTTCTGAAAATCCAAATCTGAGTTCCAGGGAAGTTTTCTACTTGGGGACATCTGCTTAAATTCTGAGTCCCCTTTTTTTCCTTTTTAGAGATGTGAGCTCTGTGGAGTTTAAAGCCTATAGCAGCAATGTATTTACTGTATTCTGCAGAACTGATAGTTACACATCTCGCCATCACTATATAGAGCTGCTAAAGTCTTAAAATACCAGGATAGGAGGCATATTGTAATAATAAACCTCATATGCCTATCCTTTTCTAATAAAAGACCAATTTTCTAAAACACAAAAGCCAAGAAAATCCTAAGACTCACATACACTTAAAAAAAAAAAGAAGAACAAAGACAACTTACTTAAGTCTCTTTAATGGCTAAGAGAAAAATCCTCTTTCAGTAATGATGTTACTGAAGTATTAATTGTTTGAATAACCATACATTTTACTTGGTTCCCCAAATATAAACAGTTCAAGTCTCAAGCAGTTGGATGACTTCATCTCAATACAATGTCGCACTTCAAACTGTTCGGAGAGCACATTTTAAAGACAACTTATAAATCCAGCAATTTAAACTTCTAGTCAAAGAATAGATTCCCTGTCTGCTGGGGATATAGATTTTTTTGGGGGGGGGGTTTCAGTTTTTTTTTGCTAAAGACCAAAAATTGCAAATCCTGTTATCTCATTTCAAAATAGATTATGTTAGTTTAGCCCCTAATCAAACTAAATCTTTTAAGATTAGTCATTCCTTAGTGAAATCTTCTCATAATAAATATCAAAGCTAGGATAGACGCAAAATGCTGTAAGATAGTATGAGCCTTTTCTACAAGATGAAACAGTTACATTAAGACAAATGGAAGGTTTTGGATGTTCACTCAGGCAACAGCATGTAGACTTGGAAAGCTCTGTTTTTTAAAAACCCACTCGGCTGAGTTGTTTGCCTTTGGCCACCATCCAAATAAAAGAAACGCTGCCAGAAGCGTAAACAGGATGCATTTCTTTCTATTGATGAATCCAGCGAGCAAAGACAGCGCCTCTTAGTTCCTCTGGAAAACTGAAGTGCAGGATACCTTTTAATGTAAAGGTCAGAGAGAAACTGAAGAAGGGAGGCAGGAAGCCGAGGAAGTAGTCATCAGAGCCTCTGCTATTTCACAGCATGGCCCTGGCCCCACCATAACTCTGCAGGTTTGTCTTTTGGAACAAGTGCACTGTCGTACCGGGTCAGGCGCATTATTTCTCTAAGAAAGCCTACTCTTCGCTCTACCACTGACTATACTGAGGGCTCGCCTCACGCAAAGAAAAGTGCTGGGTAACGAATGTGGAAAAACCCAAAAGGTGGTCAACTTGGCTCCTGCTCTGGGAGAACTTTCAAAACAAGGGCAGCAGCGTGATAGGGTCCGAGCAGATAAGCGACAGCCTCAGATGCAGAGGCCAGAGGCCAGCCCCATAACCGGAAGGAGAGGACCGTCAGATGACAGCCAGAATCGCCACTGCTGGTGAGGCCTCGCTCACAGGCTGTGGAGAGCTAAGAAATTTGGAATTTGCACTGTAACAAACAGGACAATCAAAGGCTTTGGAAAAGGAGAATGGCAAGGTCAGAGGCTGCCTGCAGGTCCCCAGGTGGGTGGAATGGGCGGCAGGGAAGGAGCAGCTAAAGCAGGAGAGTGATCAGGAGCCCCCAAGTGCTCTCACCCTAAGCGCTCTCAACGAAAGATGGTGAGATCCCAAGCCAGGAATTCACCAAACCTGCAGAGCTGGGAGAGCAGTGAGGGCCCTGTCATGTACGCACAATACCAACTATTCCCCCCCACCCTGAGTCAGGTCCACAGGAAGGAATGGCTTGGAAGGGGTGACATTTAGGTAGGTTTTCAACAAATTTAACTTCAATGGGACAGTGAGAAATCCAAGCTAAGCTTTTCAAGAAGAGATGGAACTGTAGAGAAAACTCTGGGAAGGGCACAGGAGAAGCAAACTATCATTAGCTTTTTTCAGCTGGCTTGAAAACATTTTCCTGAAAGTCAATTAAAAAAAAAAAAAGAGGAACTCCAAACCAATCCAGATTTCCCCAGATCTCCTGAACTGGAAAGTAAACCCCCAGGTTCCGTTTCAGAACTTAAGAGCCAGTAGGCTGGAAACTTCTGAAATCACCCCTCAACCCCACCTCCCGAGGAGCCATGGCCATGGACAGACCTTCTTCCTCTCCTGTTCTTCCGGGGGTCAGGATAAACCTCAGAATCTTCTTTCACTAAAAATTTCATGGCCGGGCACGGTGGCTCGTGCCTGTAATCCCAGCACTTAGGGAGGTCGAGGCGGGTGGATCACGAGGTCAAGAGATCGAGACTATCCTGGCCAACATGGTGAAACCCCGTCTCTACTAAAAATATGAAAATTAGCCGGGCGTTTGGCACGCGCCTGTAGTCCCAGCTAGTTGGGAGGCTGAGGTGGAAGAATCACTTGAACCCAGGAGGCGGAGACTGCAGTGAGCTGAGACTACACCACTGTGCTCCAGCCTGGCAACAGGGCAAGACTCTGTCTGAAAAACAAAATATATATATATATATAAATCATCCTGTTAAGTACAGAAAATATTAGCGAAACCTGAGAACAAACACTAAATATCATTCTAAGTGGGGGGAAGACTGCACACACTACAAACAGGTAACAGCTTCATGTGCTAATTCAGTGTTTTCGAAACTCAAGTCAGGATTTGCACTGTGAAATAATTTAGTAGGCATTTTAAAAAGGAAAAGAATATACTGGTAAATAACTAAACAGACTGCAAATAATAAAGGTAAGTGTTTCACAGAATTTGTTTTAGGTAAAATCGACGTCCATATATATGGCGTATATGGAGAGACAGCCATACGCATGTACACACACTGGGTTCAGTTTCAGTGGGCTATGGTCTGAGTGCCACTGGGCCAGACCCTTGCAGATGCGCCTGCTACAAGGCTGGCTTTCCTGTGTCCCACCACTTCAAAGCCAATAGGACCGGGCTGAGTGTCAAAAGTCCAAACAGTAACAAGTTGAGTTTTATGAAGAACCGATAACAGACTGCAAAGAAGCTGTGTAAGGAGGTGTGAGAAAATGGTGAAATCTTTGTCCTTTGGGGGAGTGGCACTAGGTTGGTTTTGATTAAACATATTCTTGGCCCATTTGTTGGGGCCATCTTGGATTGCACAGTGACGTCTGGGAACCACAGAGCTACCACTCAACATTTTCCACCACTAAAGAAACACATGGAAGAGGGCTGCACGTGATGGCTCACGCCTGTCATCCTAGCACTTTGGGAGGCTGAGGCAGGAGGATCCCTTGAGCCCAGGAGTTGGAGACCAGCCTGGGAAACTTAGGGAGAGCCCGTCTCTATTAAAATAAATAAATAAATAAATAAATAAAAGACACTGAAGAGCATACACAGCTAACGTTCATTTTAGAAAGACTGACTTTTGATGATCAAACATGATGTGCACAGTGCGTGGTGGTTGTGGCACCCCCATGCAGTGTTCTTTAGAATCCTCCTCCTGATGCAACCTGATCCAGCTGGGGCCTCAGCATACTGTGGTAAATAAAGGCCCAGAGCCTTTAAATACTGACCAAGGTGCCAAATAAATGAGCAGAGGTAGAACATGCGTAAAATTCACGCCAGTCTATCAACCAAAAGGCTGCTTCAGAGAAGTCATAACAATATGCATCGTTCATGGGACTAAGCACCTGCCACATGAAGGATGCTATGTTAAGCGCTCACTGTCCATTAGCTCATTTAGTCTTTATAACACTGCGAGGGATAGTATTATGCCCATTTTACAAATGAGAAAACGAAAGCTCAAAAATCGCACAGCTATCAAGCCTGACTGAGTTTAAGCTAGAGATTTTTTTTTTTAATAGAGACAGGGTTAACTGTATCTCCCAGGCTGTAGTGCAGTGGCGCAATCAAAGCTCACTGCAGCCTTGTCCTCGTGGGCTCAAGCTAGAGATTTTTCAGCTCTGTTCTATATGCTGTGAGAGCATCTGGAGAGATAAGGGAGTGGAGAAATGGGCAGCAGGCAGAAGATGTCTGGGCTGCTGCCTGCTCTCACGCAGCTTACAGCAGGAATGGAGGAGCCAGAGCTCAGCTGACCTCTGAGGACCCAACATTTCTGATATTCTCTAGATTTTTTTAAAAAAATAGTAATTAAAATCTGAAAATAGGGGATATGCTGCTAAGCCTGGCTACATTAGAAGAAATTTTGTGAATTCAGACACAACTTGAGTCTAATCTCTCCAGACACTGAAAACACCTCACTCATCTATACTATCTCAGCAGCCCAGCAAGAGAACATCTAATGGTGGCTCTGTCCCAGCCACGAGGGCTATTGAGCAGTGGACATGTGGCCTGGCTGAATTGTATTATAAATACATATTGGATCTCAAAGACTTAGCATGAAAAGAACATGTAAACTTCTTCTGTTTATATTGATTACATGTTGCAATTGTAATATTTGGGATATACTGAATTAAATATACTATTAAAATCAATTTTCTTTCATTCTTTTTCCTTAATGTGGCTACTAGAAAATCTGAAGTGCAGCTGGGCACGGTGGCTCACACCTGTAATCCCAGCACTTTGGGAGGCCAAGGAGGGCGGATCACCTAAGGTCAGGAGCTGGAGATCAACCTGGCCAACATGGTGAAACTCCATATCTACTAAAAATACAAAAATTACCCAGGCGTAGTGGTGCACGCCTGTAATGCCAGCTACTCGGGAGAATGAGGCAAGAGAATCACTTGAACCCGGGAGGCAGAGGTTGTAGTGAGCTGAGATTATACCACTGCAGCACTCCAGCCTGGGGGATAGAGTGAGACCCTGTCTTAAAAAAGAAAAAAAAAAAAAAAAAGAATTTGTCTCTTTCTTTTTAAAAAAGAAAAAAAAAGTTGCAGAGACCAACTCTGTAATTGCAAATTACACCACAGATTATACCACTGCAGCACTCCAGCCTGGAGGATCGAGCGAGACTCTGTCTTTAAAAAAAAAAAAAAAAAAATTGTCTCAAAAAAATGTATACACATATTTTTGAGGCTTTTCATAAATATTACTAAACTGTTTTCCAGAAAGGTTGTGCCAATTTACACACATTTCTGTTTAGTAACTTAATTTTCCCCAAATTGTTTTTTAGTTGATCTATTTGCTTCATGAAAATTGTTCTCCAAAAATATCTGAGCAGTCATATCCTCGAATAACAGTTCAAAGAGAAATCGTGGTAACTAGCAACTGAACATGAGGCAAATTTAGTGTACGTATACTGACAACCCAAAGTTGGAAAAAAAATGGAAAATGAATAGACATTTAGCTTAAGCTTTTTTTTTTTGAGATGGAGTCTTGCTCTGTTGCATAAGCTGGAAGGCAGTGCCATGATCTCGGCTCACTGCAACCTCTACCTCCCTGGTTCAAGCAATTCACCTGCCTCAGCATCCTGAGTAGCTGGGATTACAAGTGCATGCCACCACGTCCTGCTAAATTTTTTGTATATTTAGTAGAGACAGAGTTTCAGCATATTGGTCAGGCTAGTCTCGAACTCCTGACCTCGTGATCTGCATGCCTTGGCCTCCCAAAGTGCTGGGATTACAGGCGTGAGACACTGTACCTGGCCCAAATAAGCTTTTATAGTGATTTTTATATTTCTTTTCCTCTAAGTCCCATTATAATAAAATAAAGTAACAATTAGTAATAAAAATGCTTAAATTTCACAAGCATATTTGAATTTCTAGTCTCTTATTTCCAATAAGAAAACTAGGCTCAGTCAATACTTCGAATAAAACTTTTCATATGAAGGTATAAAGAACAACTTAAAACATTTAGCCTGAGTTCTTAGAAGTTTCAAAATCAGAAGAGCCTTGAATTTGATGGGAGATTTACTATTAATTACTGTCTATGTAAACAGAAATCTCCTTGAATTAATGAGCATTAAAATAAGGTATAAGACAGAAAAAAACAAAAAAACTAGCCAGGATAACACAGCAGCCTGCTCACTGTTTTCAGCCCATGCCTCTAAAACTATCTGGAGGAAAGTTCAAACTTGGCGATAAGACCAACTGGAAAAAAGCTGAAAGTTAATTTAAGTAGTAAATTACTACTGCAGAAAATAAACACAATGGTAACAAACAGCACCAAAAATGCACTTGGACGGAACAATAAATTAAACATCAGCATCAGGCAGCCTCACTAAACAAGACGCTCTGGCATTTCAAATTAAGGGGCCAGTCTTGGGCACAAACACAACCAGAAGAGCAGCCTCTGAGCTCATGATAAACTCGTACTAGCAGAAAGTGCTCTGTGCCCTGTGGAGGAGCTACGATGAATTCTTAGGTGAAAGTACCAATAGGTCTATGATCATTTTGGGTGCTTTCTCCACAGGACTCAGGCTGCTGCTTGATGAAGTCCTGCTCTTTAGGCACCCATCTCTTCTATGGACTGGATGGGTAACTATTTAGATAACTAAAAGGAAAATCCCAATTTACGCTTCATTTGCAGTTACAGAGTTGGTCTCTGCAATTTTCAGTATCTGTTTTGGGAATCTGTGAACATGTTTCCTTCTCACACATACCCCACTCCCTCCTGTAAATAGTGACCACCACAGGCAGTGCTGACACCCACCTAGAACAGTGCCTTCAGTGCTTATGGCCTGCACTTGGGTTAAGCCACAGCTGGCCTACATGGCCTCCCATGCTGCCTGGAAAAGTTGTTTCTGTACCCTCTGCAGATCAGCAAGGGCGGGGGTCGAGCTGACTGTGGCCTTGGAGTCTGTCTGTCCCTGTGGGCTGGCCACTGTTTGTAGTAAGGGAGCGCCCAGGTGCTCTGGGTTACCCTGGACCACCCTGTGGTCCTGAATTCAGATGGGATGGAGTGGGGCCTGGGCTGGACAGGAGGACCTCACTCCCCACAGGCTGGAGTGCAGCAGCAGCCTGCAGCTAGGGGAGGTGCACCCTCCTGAGCTCTGGCCTGGCCTGACAGCCAACGCTGTGGCCCAACCTTCCAGAGATAGCTAGAACTTGCCTACTTCCAGCTGCTCCCATGGTTCTCACTTGGGTCCGGCCACCACCATCTCTCACTGGATTATGGCAAGCCTTCTAATTGGTTCCTTCATGTCCACACTTGTCTATTCTCAAAACCAGCAGCCACAACAGCCTGCTAAGCCTAGGTTAGCTCTTATCACCCGCTTTGTTCAAAACCCTACAAGGCTCCCATCTCATTCACAAAACACAGTCCTCAGAGGCACAGAACCAGCCTCCTCACTTCTGCCTTGGGCCTTTGCACTTCTGCTTCCTGACAACTGAAACCCTTTACCCCAGATAGCTGCATGGCTCACTTCCTCAATGCTCAGCCAGGACTGGGGCAGGGGAGCTTCTCAGGGAGAGCTGCCCTTGGCCATCTTATCCCAAACTGCACCCCAGGCCCATCCTTCCCACTCTCCATCCTTGCTGTACTTCCTTGGCCACTTCCCCGCTGGCTACCCGCCTTCAGTCTACTCAGCATCTCCTGTACGCTTCTCTCCCCAGGAGTGTATGCCCCACAAGGACAGGACTCTGCTCTGTTCACATCCATGTCCCCAGGGCCGGCACACAACAGAGGCTCTCCCTGTTACAGGCAGGATGAACTAAGGGACCCCAGCCTCCTCATCCCCAAAGTAAGGGCAACAGTCCTCCTACCTCACAGGCCGCAGTGAAAAACACTGAAGTAGCAGGCATTTTATATTAGATATTAATTAGACCTGCCTTGTACCAAAGTTGATCAAAAATATACAAACCAAACATTTCCATGTATTTTTCATTGGAAATCCCACCCTATGATGACCTATTATTGAGGTTAATACATAAATATTGGCCCATAGTTTATTTGGAAAAAAAATTAGTTGTACAATGGGTCTGAAAATTCCTCTTAAAACTACCTCCTTTTCATATGTCGAAGATAAAATTAAAAAGCCGGCTACTCTGGGTACACTGCCTTTGGGGTAGCCCTGCTCCCTGAGGAGCAGTAAAATAGAAATGAAAAAGCCTATTGACAGGAAAAGATCAAGCAAAAACACAACAGCTTAATTTATTGTGGCGGGTAAATTAAAACTGCAAGTGACTGACAGAGTTTAATAGAAGAAGCAATTTTCACACATCTGTGTATTACTTATATTCAATTCAATTCAAAAATTTAAATACTTTCTGTGTAAATATTAGTAATAAATTCATAGTAAAAATTTCTATGATTAATACAATACAGAAACACCTTTAAAAGCATTATTGAATTCGGAACAGTCTTCTAGCATCATACCTTCTCCCAGCCAACAGTTATTATCATTACAATCACCTTCTTAGAGGAAAATAGTTTGGCATTAGAAAGGGGTCAACTCCAAGAGGGGACAGGATCACTTATGAGGTACATAGCTGATTTTTTCAGGGTTGGCTGCACGTATCAGTCTGGGCTGCTATAACGAAACCTCACAGATGAGTGGCTTGAACAGCAGAGATTTCTCTCTCACAGTTCCAGAGACTGGGAAGTCTAAGATGGAGGCCCTGGCAGATGTGGCGTCAGGTGAGGGCCCACTTCCTGGCTTCTAGATGGTGACTTCTCACTGTGTCCTCAGATGGCAGAAGGGGTATACAAACTCAGTAAGGTCCCTTTTAGAAGGACACTAATCACATTCATGAGGGCTCTGCCCTTGTGACCTAATCACTCCTCAAAGCCCCCACCTCCAAACACCATCACCTTGGGAGTTAGGATTTCAACACAGGAATTTTGGGATGGACACAAGCATTCAGACCACAGCACTGCAAATGAGTAAAATAATAACAGTATTAGTAATACTGCTAATAAAAACCATGCTACATCCTTTAGAATGAGCTTATTCCTTGGGTTTTGGTTAATAATATTTTTAAGTTGGATTCCAAATGACGAACCCCATGGTCACTGGCAAGATAATGAGAAAAGGCCGGGCACCGTGGCTCATGTCTGTAATCCCAGCACTTTGGGAGGCTGAGGCCGGTGGATCACCTCGAGATTTCACATGATGAAATCCCGTCTCTACTAAAAAACACAAAAATTAGGCGGGTGTGGGCATGGTGGCAGGTGCCTGTAATCCCAGCTACTTGGGAGGCTGAGGCTGGAGAATCGCTTGAACCCAGAGGCGGAGGTTGCAGTGAGCCAAGATTACACCATTGCACTCCAGCCTGGGTGACAAGAGGAAACTCCGCCTCAAAAACAAAAAAAAAAAAAAAAAGAGAAAATCTGTGGAAGGAAGCCCTAAAATGGCCTCATTCAACATAGATACCCAGATCTGAAGCTCAGCCTTTGGAGATGGCAAGCCCCAAGAATCAGAAGAAACAGATGCTTCCTGAGTCATCGAGTGAGGGAATTTCATCTCCCAACAGCAAAAAAGAGATCAGAATTGGAAAGAAAATATGGACTATAAGAAACCCTAGCCCAGAGTCCCTGGGCTGGGCACAGGTGGGCTCCAGGGGAACCATTTCAGGTCCAGGGAGGATGACTCAGCCTAACTGCAGGTGCATGGCATCGGCACCTGACTCTCTGTGCACAACCAGAGCTCCTCGCTTCACCAGGTACCCATAGCACAGTGCCTGTGCTGCAAGCGAGGTAAGCTGGGAGATGTCACAGCAACTTACACGGAAGACAAAGGAGCAACAAGCTACCAGAACTCTGGTTTCTCAGCCTTGGCAGAGAAAGCCCAGGACAACTAGAGTGCTCACATGTTCCAGAAGTGTGGAAGAGTAAGTGTGCTGCCACTTCTTACCCAGATAAACTCTATGTCATGACCAATAACTTTTATCACATTTTTGTTTACTATATAGACTTCCTAAAAAATATTTGAGAAGAGGCCTGGAAGTGAAATCCATTTACTTGAAACCACACTGCACAGATTTCATAAGGTGGCAAAGAAGTAAAGAAGGATTGCAAAACCAGAACAACTTCCACCGACAGGCTCCATTAAACCCTAGCCACCAACACTGCCCAAGGGCTCTGCTCAGTCTGACCTGCAGCCGTGCTGGCCTCTGATGTAGCCCTGTCTTCCGTGCGGCACAGACGTTGCCGAAATTAGTGCTCCCTTCAGAGGGATTCTGTTGACAGCTGAAAAGACAGTCCGGCAGGCCATGCAGGAAACCAGTGTCCACTTCTCAAAAAGCCCCTTCATTAAGAACCAGGTGAAAAGTCCCATTTTGCATCCATCTTATAAAACGAAAGGAAATCTGTTTTTTCATGCACAGAGCAGCCATTATTTGTCTCCCGAGAGAGGCAGCACCACGGCTTCCTCAGGGACAGTGGGAAGGGACTGTGAGTGCTCAACAGAATCCGTGTTTCAGGCTACTCCTCACCAAAACCCCGAAAACCGGCAAGTGAGTCCCTGTGTTACTAATTCCATGAAAAAACTAATTTGTTTCAAGAAAGTCTGAATTCTTCCCTTAAGGACTCTCATTTGCTTTTCTTCAGAATTACAGTAAATAACTTAGTGTTTTTCTTGGCTTGCTTTTTCTTCTAAAGCTGCTAAAGACACGGGCAGAGTCCTAAGGCCTTGGTGCTAATATCAGGGGCTTGGTGGGCCGGGCATGGTGGCTCACGCCTGTAATCCCACCACCTTGGGAGGCCGAGGTGGGTGGATCACCTGAGGTCAGGAGTTCGAGACCAGCCTAACATGATGAAACCCCATCTCTACTAAAAATACAAAATTAGCTGGATGTGGTGCCTATAATCCCAGCTACTCAGGAAGCTAAGGTGGGAGAATCACTTGAACCCAGGAGGCAGAGGTTGCAGTGAGCTGAGACTGCGCCACTGCATACTAGCCTGGGCAACAAGAGCGAAATCCCGTCTCACAAATAACAAATAAATAAAATCAGTGGCTTTGTGCTCCTGTCGGTCACAGCCATTTTTTTTTTTTTTAGACGGAGTCTCGCTCCATCACCCACGCTGGAGGACAGTGGCGCGATCTGGGCTCACCGCAACCTATGCTTCCCAGGTTCAAACAATTTTCCTGCCTCAGCCTCCCCAGTAGCTGGGACTATAGGTACATGCCACCACGCCCAGCTAATTTTTTTTTTTTTGTATTTTTAGTACAGATGAGGTTTCACTGTGTTAGCCAGGATGGTCTCAATCTCCTGACTTCATGATCTGCCAGCCTTGGCCTCCCAAAGTGCTGGGATTATAGGCATGAGCCACCGTGCCTGGCCCACATGAAGGTGCAGACATTTAACAGACTCAGCATCTGTCTAGATGCCTAGGAAACCCTACCTCTAATGAGAAAATCCGTAAACAAAGCATATTTGGACTTTTTTGATGAGTTTAAGGATAAACACATATATAAAATCAAAAGAATCCAGAAACCTTTACTTTTTAATTTTTTAAAAAATTTTATTTTTAGAGACAGAGTCTTTCTCTGTTGCCTAGGCTGGAGTGCTGTGGTGTGATCATGGCTCACTGTAGCCTCAAATTCCCAGGCTCAGCCTCCTGAGTAGCTGGGACCTCCAGCATCCACCACCATACCCAGCTCATTTTATTTTTTGTAGAGACAGGGTCTTGCTATGCTGCCCAGGCTGGTCTTGAACTCCTGGACTCAAGCGATCCTCCTGCCTGGCCTCCCAAAGAATCCAGCAACCTTTAAAAGGTAATTGCTTCCCCTTCTATAACAAGAGGTTACAGTTTATGTTTTCAAGCTCTAAGATGAAACAAAGTTTCCAACTGTAAACATTTTTGAGCTCTGAGAAAACTGAATGGCTTTCTCCATAGTCATGTTTTCCTTTTTTAGATTATTTTAAAAAATAGATGAATCCATGTCCATAGTAGAAATTTCACAGGGTATTAAGGGGTATCCAGGAAAGAGTCTCCTCCTACCTTCCCTTCCCCAGAGGGAACAAAAGTTCCCAGTCAGTGGAGTTTGTGTAAGGGGACATCACTGAAAGATGCCAACACAGCACTCTTTGCAGGAAGGCCCTACAATATCTGCTATACCTCCAGAGGGAGAGGCTGGGGACAAAGCGACAGTCATTTGGGAGAGCTCTCAGGTGGGAAAAAACCAAAACATGCCAGATGATGAGCAGACCAATCTGTGAAGGAAATGAAGATGGAAATGGAGGCAATTGCCCCACGTGAGCTGCCAGAGTGCAGCTGGAGAAGCAGAAACAGCGCATATGTCACAAGATCTGGGAATCTGGGGCCATGCCTACATCTGCCCATCTGCAAAGACCCCCTTGTCCAGAAGGTGTTGGAAAACAGAGATTGTAATGTTAATTTCATGTTAATTTTACTTAACTGGGCCACAGTGTGCCCGATGCAACATTTTCCTGGGCCTATCTGTGGGGGTGCTCATGATGAGATTAGGATTAGGACTGTGGGTTCAAAAGGTGGCCTGCCCTCCCCAAGTGGCTTGGCATCTTCCAGTCCCTCAAGGGGCTGAACAGAACAAACGGCAGAGGGAGGAGGACTCAACCCTCATTTCCTGCCTCGCTGCTGGAGCTGGGACAGCTCATCCTCTCTTGCTCTGGGACTGGATGTCCACCATCGGCTGCCTTGGTTCTCAGGCCTTCGGACTTGAGCTGAGTTTCAATTACACCTCAGGCTTCCTGGGTCTCTGGCTTGCCACACAGAATCGTGGGACTTCTCAGCCTCCAGAATCACGTGAGTGAAATTCCCCATCATAAATCTCCTTTTATACATCTATATATCCTGTTGGCTGCGCTTCCTTGGAGAACCCTGACTGAGATCAAGGAGATCTGTGGCTGAGGTGCTGAACTGAGTAAGACTCACCCTGGACCTAGGGTGTGCAATGAGTATGTGCTCAAAATGGCTGCACTTTCGGTTTCCATCTGGTATGCTTCTTGAACCCTGCAAGTCAACATTTAAGAATTCCTATAACCTGAATTAAAGACACTTAAAGACATTGGAATAAAGCCCTTCTCAAGCTCCTCCAAGCTCACAAATAAAATCAAAGGCACAACCCAAGACTTTTAGGAAATTTATTTTGTACCCATAAAGTCTTTACTTGAAAGACTTCTCAATGCAGCCTTCCCGGACCATCCTATTTAAAACTGCAACCCGCACCAAAAAATTCCTTACCTCCTTTTCCTGGTTGATTTTTTTTTTTCGTGGCACAGAATCTCAGAGCTGGAAGGAGCTCTAAAAGGCTGGGCCAGTAACCCTCCAGATGTGAACTCTTTGTATATAATAGCCTTCCACAGAAGTTTATCAGCCTGTCTGACACACGTCCTAGAAAGGGTTCCCGGACTGCCCCCGCACTGCTCTCAAGCACCATTCCCGTGCTCCCAACAGCACCAGGTGTGCACCGCTCCCCTCCACAGCACTGAAACAACTGACAGGCATCCCTGCTAGGCATGGCCTGGGACACACTCTCTGTTTCATTTCTAACGGCTGAAATACAGCAGGCGCGCCGCACTCAGCGAGGCCGACAAGAAAATCACCATATCCATGTCTAATCTTGCCCCTTCAACCCAATCCAGTCCCTCTGTCAAAGCCACCATGTGCCTGGCACTGTGGCAGGCTCCAAGAACACAACAGAGAACCAGACAGACGACGCTGTGCCCTCGTGAGGCTTCCACGTTCACTGGGGAAGGAGCAATACAAAAAGCAAGTTGATAGGCAAATCGGCGAAGTGTCTGCAGTGCAGCACTGTGTCTGTGCTCTCAAGAAGGAAGCCAGTCAGCAGACCAACAGTAAAGGGGGGCTGCTTCCATGAGGGAAGGCAGCTCAGGAGGCGGCATTAAGGAGGGGCCGACTGTGCAGCAGCGGCAGGAGGAGCTTTCCTGGTGGAAGGACTCTCATGCGCGAAGGCCCTAAGCTTCACATTTTTGAAACACTAAAGAAAACAGGGCAGAGGCTGGAGCGTGTGGGAGAGGTGACTCTTGGTGCAGCTTGGAGTGCAGGATTACATTGGGGGCCCAGGCTTCACGATGCAGGCAGCCACATGCCTCTGCCAACCACCTCGGGGCCAAGCACTGGACAATCAGGGACCACCCTGATAGCCCATAGCCTGGGGAAATTATTCAAACCAGCCAATTCTAAACCGCAGATGCCGCCTTGCCCATTTCTTTTCAGAAACCACAATCAAGGCTCTTGCCCATCAGTCCATTTCCCTCTGTCTCCTGACCCAGCCTGGTGCTCCCCCAAGCCTGGTGCTCCCTGTCGAGCCCCGTGTGCTGTGCCTCCTGTTTCTAGGGATCTGTGAGCACAAGCTCCTTCCTCACAAGTCACCTGATGACGTCAAATCCCAGAGACATTTCTCATTACTCCTCTGCTCCTCTCCAACTACACAGTCAATTTTTCATTATCTGAAAATAAGGGAGATAGTTTTTGAGTTAATTTAATAGCCTTGCTAACTGAGACTTTCCATGAGAAGCAAGAGTTGACAGCCCCTGGCAAAACTGGGCCTGTGTGGAACTGACCCAGCAACTCCACGTCTAAGTACACATCCCGGAGAGACCCTGGCTGCGGCGCATGGAGGTGTGGACATGAACACACAGTGCAGCACTGTTGGCCGCAAAGAAAATGGTAAACAACCTAAATATGCATTCACAGGGAATGGATCAGCAATTACGGTAAGTGATCTGACAGTGGAAAGAAGTAAACTAGATCTTCATGCACCCACATGGAGAGCACGCACATGTACTGCTCAGCAAATCTATTTTTTGTGTTTTTTTTTTTTGATATGGAGTCTTGATCTTGCCACCCATGCTGCAGTGGTGCAATGGCACACAGTCTCGGCTCACCGCAACCTCCACTTCCCTAGTTCAAACAATTCTCCTGCCTCAGCCTCCCACGTAGCTGGGATTACAGGTGCCTGCCACCATGCCTGGCTAATTTTAATATTTTTTAGTAGAGACAGGGTTTCATCATGTTGGCCAGGCTGGTCTCGAACTCCTGACCTCAGGTGATCCACCAATCTCAGCCTCCCAAAGTGCTGGGATTACAAGTGTGAGCCATTGTGCCCAGCCTAGCAAATCCATTTTTTAAATGATATATTCAAAATGATATTATTTCTTATAAATTCTTAAAAACAAGTAAAATACCTATTGATTATGGACTCAAAACATGCACAGAAAACGAACTGAATACACACATATCCAGCTCACACCAGGGTTTCTTCAGCGGGAATGGCAGTAGCAACAGTGACAGTGAGAATGATATTGAGGCTAATATTCACTGAACACCTCCTCTGTCCAGGACAAGTCTAGCACACATTAACTCTTTCAATTCTTAAAGCAGTCAGAAGATAGGCATGATTACTGTCCCCATTTCACAGATGAGAAAACTCAGGCTAGAGAAATGATCAAGAAAGTGCAATGCACCCCAGTACTTCTTACCATCTCCTCTGCTCCCACCGAGTCAGTCTGGTTTTGCCACTCTCCACTGATGCCCCTGCTCTCATTCTTGCCCATTTCCACCTCCTAACCCTGAAGGAGGTCTACACTTTGGTCTATAGTCCCCACTTAGCACACAGTGGTCCTTTTAAAAACACAGTCGGGTCAGTTCCTCTCTCTACTTAAATCTTCCAATGGCTTCCCATCATACTCCACTATTTTTATTTATTTATTTATTTTTGAGATGGAGTCTCGCTCTGTTGCCCAGGCTGGAGCACAGTGGTGTGACCTCAGCTCACTACAACCTCCACCTCCTAGGTTCAAGCGATTCTCCTGCCTCAGCCTCTTGGTAGCAGGGATTACAAGCACCCATCACCATGCCCAGCTCATTTTTTGTATTTTTAGTAGAGACAGGGTTTTACCACATTGGCCAGGCTAGTCTTGAACTCCTGACTTCAGATGATCTGCCCGCCTCGGCCTCCTAAAGTGCTAGGATTACAGTCCTGAGCCACCATACCCAGCCCATACTCCACTTTAAATGAGAAGTCCTTACACAGCCTGCAAGACTGTATGTCCTCCCCGACTCTGGTCACCGCATGTCCACCTGCTCTCTTGCCCTCACTCACTCTGCTTTGCCCATACTGGCCGCTCCGTTGTCTCTGCGGAGACATTATATATTTCTTCACTTATGCGTTATTTGTCCCTAACCTGCCCATCACACAGACAACAAGGAACTCTGTTTTGCCCACTGCTGTTATTCCCAATACTGAAAAGAGTGCCTTGGCACTCAGATGTGGAACAAATGAATGAAAGCAGCTGATCCAAGGTCACTGAGCCAGGAAGGGAGAAGTCAGGATTCCAGTCCAAGCAGTCTGGATTCAGTATTAGCACTGGGGAGGAAAATGGAATATAGAGGAAATATCTAAAGTATGACAAATGTTGTCCTATTCATTGTGAATAAGGAATACTTTGTTGTTAATTATCTCTTCCTTCCCTTCTTTTTCTCTCCTTTCCCTCCCTTCCTTTCTTTAGTTTTATTTATTTATTTATTTATTTTTGAGATGGAGTCTCACTCTGTCACCTAGGCTGGAGTGCAGCGGCGTGATCTGGGCTCACTGCAACCTCCACCTCCCAGGTTCAAGGAATTCTTCTGCTTCAGTCTCCCAAGTGGCTGGGACTACAGGCACGCACCACCATGTCTGGCTAATTTTTTTTTTGTATTTTTAGTAGAGACGGGGTTTCACCATATTGGCCAGGCTGGTTTCAAACTCCTGACCTCATGATCTGCCCACCTCAGCCTCCCAACTGCTGGGATTACTGGTGTGAGCCACAACGCCCGGCCTCTTTAGTTTTATTTTTAAGTCTCCATACGTATACTATACATGAATTAGTTTCAAATGTACTAGAACACCTGCTTTCATAGTTAGGAAACTAAACAAAAAAAAAGTTCTAGAACACTGTAAGATTGCTCTTGATGTTTCGAATGGGACTACAGTTCACTATAACATTAAAATTAATTCAATGAACACAGAATGACTCTCTACACAGCTATCTAAGGGGCACGTCAGTGTTTTGTAGGTTCTGTCGAAGTCATCATTAAGAACACCAATTATTTACATAATAGTGTAATTCTGCCATTAAAAAACTGGCCATCTGACATAGAACAAAGTTTCTTTACCTCATCAGTACTGACCTCTGGGGCTGAGGAATTCTGTTTTGGGGCATCTCGGGCACTGCAGGATGGTCAGCAGCATCTCCACCCATCAGATGCTGGCAGCGCCCATCAATGTCACAACCAAACACGTCTGCAGATGCTGCTAAATGTCCGCCTGGGGAGCACAGTCTCCCCAGCTGAGAACCACTATTAGAGGCCAGACAAACTACAGCTTGTAATAAAGAAAATACAACTTATAATAAAGAAAGAACAAGAGGTCTGGCACGGTGGCTCACACCTGTAATCCCAGCACTTTGGGAGGCCAAGACAGGCAGATTGCCTGAGGTCAGGAGTTCGAGACCAGCCTGGGCAACATGTTGAAACCCCGTCTCTACTAAAAATACAAAAATTATCTGGGCATGGTGGCACACCCCTGTAGTCCCAGCTCCTCAAGTGGCAGAGGTGTAAGAATCACCTGAACCCAAGAGGTAGAGGTTGCAGCGAGCCGAGATCTCCCCACTATACCCACTACAGCATGGGTAACAGAGTGAGACCTTGTCTCGAAAAGAAAAGGATGAGCGAATAAAGGGGAGGTGGATCGAACCGGCCTTTCCTACAGGTTTCATTTTCTGTTTCCACTTGCTGTCTCTGATCAGCCTCACAACCCTTTTGTGGTCCCCTGTAACTGGAAGGCTGTAAGGAGGGCCACAAGCCCCTGGGATGGGCGGAATTCTAAAGATGGTCCTGGGTATGCATCAATTAGAAATCTAGGTGAAAGGCCTTTGCAGAGGTAATTAAGGTTACCAATCAGCTGACCTTAAAATGGGGAGATTTTCCTGGATAACCCCGGGGGCCTGATGGAGTCACCAGTCCTTACAAGCAGACATGGAAAGTGGAAAAGTCTGGCAGGTTCCTAGTGACCTGCTGCAGTTCCGAGATGCAGGGGCTGCAAGCAAGACCAGAGGGAGGCCTCTAGGAGCTGACGGAGGCCAGAAAGGAAAACGGACCTCAGTCCTACAGCTGCAAGGACCTGAACTCTGCCACGGCCTGAATGACTTTGGATGCCGATGCATTCCCAGAGCCTCCAAAAATGAACACGGTCTGGCTGGCACCTTCCTGTCAGTCTCACGACACTCAGAGCAACAAACTGAGCCATGCTGTGCCCAGAGCAACTAGGAGCCATGCTCTGACCCAAGCAACCAGGAGCTAACAAATAAATGTTTTAAGGCCCTAAGCTTGTGGTAATTTGTTACAGCGGCAATAGAAAACCAAAACAGCTGTGAAGGTATAAGTGCCTCATTAGTGAAAGGTGAGTTTATAAGTGAGAAACACAATAATCAAAAGCAGTCCCCTGAAGAAATTCCCTAGTCTGCATAATAAAACACAAATAATCCAAATAAACAAATGGGCAAAGTATCTTTATAGCCATATCGCCAAAGAAGATATACAAATGGTCCATAAGCACATGAAAAGATGCTATACCTCATTAGCCATCAAGGAAATGCAAATCGAAACCAGGATGGCTGGAATCCAAAGGAGAGATAAACACAAGCGCTGCTCGACCCCACAGACGTTATTGGTGCGAACAGAAATGGTCTGGCCAATTCAGAAAACACTTGGGTAGCTTGTCAAAATGTTGAACACACAATAACCATCTGACCCAGCAATTCCACTCCTAGGTATATACCCAAGAGAAATGAAAACATGTTCACACAAAAACCTGCACACGGATGTTTATAGCAACATCATTCATAACAGACAAATGATGGAAAGAACCTAGATGTCCACTGACTGAGGCGCAGATAAACAAAAGCATGGATGAACTTTGAAGAAACTATGCTAAGAAGTCAGTCACAAAAGACAACTTACCGTACGATTCCATTTACATAAAATGTTTAGCAAAGGCAAAACATTGGCGTAGAGAGTAGGCTAGTGGTCGCCTGGGACTGGGGAAGGAAGCGGGTGGAAAAAGTGCAGTGGCTGCCAGTGGATGCAGGGTTTCTTTTTGGGGTGATGAAAATGCTTTAAAATTGACTGTGGTGATGGTTGCACAACTCTGTAAATAGACTATAATCCACTGAATTGTAGGCTTTAAATGAGTGCATACTATGATACGTGTTACAGCTCAATAAAGCTGTTTTTTTTTTTTAAGCTGAGGCCAGGCATGGTGGATCATGCCTGTAATTCCAGCACTTTGGGAGGCTGAGGTGAGAGGATCACTTGACACTAGCCCAGGAAACATGCAAAACCCTATCTCGCCAAAAAAATAAAAAATAAATTTAAGAAGTTAAAAAGTTGAAAAAGAAAGTCCCCAGTGCCGTAAAGCACAGAGCATGGAAGCAACACTCAGTGTGCCAGATGCTTGTTTTCCAGACCTGCTCCACCAGCCAGTCACCAGCTCCTGGTTCACTGACCCCTCTGGCCTCTGCCTTGTAATCTTCCAAACAGGAAACTCCAACTATGTCTTTAAAAATTTTTCACTTTAGAAACAGAATCACTCTGTCACCAGTCTGGAGTGCAGTGGTGCAATCATAGCTCTCTGCAGCCTCAAGCCATCCTCTTACCTCAGCCTCCCACGTAGCTGGGATTACAGGTGTGCACCACCATGCCCAGCTAATTTTTAAAAATTTTTTAGTAGAGATGGGATCCCACCATGTTGCTCAGGCTGGTCTTGAATTGCTGGCCTCAGGAAGCTGCCTGCTTTGGACACCCAAAGTGCCAGGATTACAGGCAGGAGCCACCGCACCCAGCCTGCATCCATGTTTTCATCAACATGGACAAAACTCCACAGGAATCACTCTCATTTTACAAAAATGTTGTCTAGGTGAAAGATGCCAATCATTCTCTGGTTAATGTTCTGCTTATTCTTGGCTTAAGAATCTGTGTGATAATGCTTAGATTACAGATGTACTGCACGACAGGCTGAGAAACAGAATCATCCCGATCACTCCCACTACATCCTAAGAGGAGACTTCCTGCTTCTTTAACAGTGGGGATGTGCTACCTCCCGGGGCAAGGTGACTGTCTTGCTGCTGACCCAGGCAGAAAGACCACGAGAATGAATTAACCAACCAGGGTTCCCTTCCATCGTAGATATAGTGTAAGAAAATAGATGTCAGTCTCCAGCTGTCTGCAGAGAAATCATACCCAGGTGTTGGCACTTACAGAGAAGAATGAATACAGAACTGCTTTAATCATCTACTCAGGAAACTCCCAAATTCTATCAATGACTCTATGTAAGGAAACGAGGCTTGCAACACCAAACTAACTCACTGGGTGGCCCCAAGCAAAGCAATTCACCCCAAATGGTGTCCCCTATGGACAATGGAAATTCCTCCAGTTATTCAATTTTCTCAGCTCCCTGCTCCTCGTTTCCCTCCACCTTAGCAAGACAGTGATGAACAATGCTAGGTAAGCTCCTTAGACTCCTGTGGTAAGGTAGGTCTAGCAGTGAAGGGCTAATTGCCAAGAAATACGAGGCTACACTGTATTTTTGCTCAGTGGAATCCTGACCTTCATGTTACTAAAACATGAAAAATATTTTGTTGACAAGAGCATCAATATTAAAATTTGGCTTTAAGTTCTCTAAGACCTTTTTCCTTTGTTTATTACAAGAATTTATTTATACATCCAACAATATTCAAGTGTCTACTATGTGCTGGCATGGTGCCAGGCCCTAGAGACACGGGGGAATTGGACCAGGGCCCTGCATGCCCGCTCAGGCTGACATTCCAGGATGTGATGACTAGAACTATGCAAATGTGATATCCACATAAACAAGGGTGATTCAGATTAACACCAACATTTCTTAACAAACTCAGCTAAAAAATGTTAGAATGCATTTTACTAAGCCTTCCCATTCTGTCTTTTAACTTTTTACCTAAACCTACAATTCTGAAGTTTCTATTGGAAGCTATGCTTCCTTTGAGGTGTTCTTCTTTGTAGGTTTTTCAACCATACAGCGATAGTAATTGGAATGTTATCACTGTATGGTTGAAAAACCTACGAATCAGGTTTCACTGGGGCAATTTCTTTGGAATTCAGAGATCCACCTACTGGAACTAGTATCTGTAGACTGTCCAGTAACCAAGAGTGGTAGTTCTGAGTTATGTGGGCCTGAGACCTGGCACACTCTTGTCTCCCCAATCCAAGATACATCTTATGGAAGTCTCTTTCTTAAACCCTGATAAAGACTGAAGGGCCAAGCATGGTGACTTTCACCTGCAATCCCAGCACTTTGGGAGGCCAAGGTGGGAGGACTGCTTGAGCCCAAGAGTATGAGAACCAGCCTCAATCAATCAATTAAAATAAAAAGAAAAAAGACTGAAAGGCCAAGGCAGCAGGATTCCATTAGCCCAGGAGTATGAGACTAGGCTGGGCAATACAGTGAGTCCTCGTTTCTCCAAAAACTTAGCTGGGCGTGGTGATACAGGCCTGTGTTCCCAGCTACTCAGGAGGCTAAATTGAGAGGATCACTTGAGTCCAGAAAGGCAAGGCTGCAGCGAGCTATGATCACACCACTGCACTCCAGCTGGAGTGGCAGAGTAAGATTCTGTTTATAAAAGAAAGATTTAAAGACAATGAGTTGCAAAGGTGTCAAATGAGATAATACTCAACTCCCCCAGTCCCTGAGAGAGTCTGCTAAGCCCACTCCTAAACGTGATAAAAAGGTGCACCATGGATTCACTATCAGAGTCCTATGCCCATTCCCTGGCCTCCCATTACTGGAATTCAACATGGTTTAAGAGATTAAAGATGTCAAGTCTTTCAGGGACACTACAGTTACCAACCACTCTGATGGCCTTGAAAAAAGTAACTTTAATTATCAGTAGCTATTCCTACATTATTTGTAACCAAAAACATGGGGTCCGAGCCATCTATGGCAGGCTTTGTTGGAGGGCCTTTTTCATGCTTCCTGGTGTAGTCCAGAGATGGCCCCTTAGGAGCCCTCCTCTCAGCTTCATCCAGCACACACACAAACCCGAGGGACCTGCTTTTCCCAGCTCCACAGAGACGAGAGGGAAGGAACTATTTATATAAAAGGCTACTTATCTGACTGAAGACGGATAGCAGTAAGTGCAAAAGTGTGTTCTGATACTCCAACTTCTGCTGCAGCCCCAATTCAGAACTTTATCATGGCCTGCAGGAAGAGTGCTTGGGGAAGGTAACGGGAACAGAGGGTGTAAGGAAGAAGAAACGAGAACCTTAAAGAATTAGACGATCATTCTTTGGTCTTTCAAGCATGCTAATAATAACCCTCTGCAGATTTAGCAAAATAAAACTGTTTTGGAAGAGGCCAGTCATTACTTAAAAAGAATTAGAACAATTCGTTCAATAAGCACTTAGGAAAAGTCTGTTACAAGCTGGAATACACGAAAAAAAAAAGAGTCCTCAACGTCAAAGGATCTTGCATTCCAGTTGGCTAGGCAAACAAAACTAACTAAAAACAATTAAAAATTAAAAAAGCATGTTGTAGACATAATAAAGCACAAACTACACATTAGTATCCATAAAACCCAATGTAAATGAGTAATCTTCATGGAATAAAGAACATGCAGTAAAATTACATAGAGAAAGAAGCAGAGTCTAAGACTTTTTCCTGTAAAAATGTGCATTCTAGGAAATAGATAAGGGTAATAAAAACAAATCCCCTTGACAGAGAAATGCTCATCACATGTTAATAACATTACCATACGCCACCACCATCATTTTTTTGTTCACATTCAAAACATGGTTCCTAAAAGACTGTTCATTCCTTTTCCAGTTAAACGTATCACACCCATGTCCACCTGTCTCAAAAACGGTATTTTCAACATCAGCGCTTTCAAAACATTTCCAGGATCTGACCACTTTCCAGCATCTCCACTCCTAACACTCTGGTCCCATAGATCACTGACAGCCTCTCACCGTCCCCACGTCCACCTGGTCTCCCTCAGCAGCGGATGGCCAGAGCCACCCTGTGAATGTCCAGATCAGATCCTGCCACTTCTCTGCAGAAATCCTCAGGGACAAAGAGCCCCCCACACACTGGCAAGGCCCACGGGGTCTGCACCGGCCTCTGCCTGTTAGGGGGGTCTCCTACCTCACTGCACAGCCGCCACACTGGCTCCTCTGGGTTTGCCTAGCCCTTTGCACTTGGGGTGCTCGCCCCAATACCTCTGCAGGTGACTCCCTGCCACCCCTGACATGGACACACTCTCATCCTGCTATCTCCTGCCCCCAGCGCTTGTTGCCTTCTAATATATCGTAAGATGTGCCTGTTTACCCTATGGATGTTTCCCACACTAGAATGTAAGCTCTACGTAGCAAGGATTTGTTTCTAATAATGTATCCCGTGCACCTGACACAGAGAAGGTGCTCAATAAATATAGTTGATTAACCGACTTATTAAAAGCTGTGTAGTGTCCGTCACACACCACAATTCAATCAGTTATCCCCGACAGTTGGCAACTGGCTCGCTCCAGGATTTTAACAATGTAAACCAAACCGCTGTAAAAATCCCTGCTGCTCAAAGTGTGGCTAAGGACCGACAGCAGCACGGCCATCACCTAGGAGCTTACAGACTGGCAGCATTGCAGGCCCTATCCCAGGCCTGCTGAATAGAACCTGCATTTTAACAGGACAGCAAGTCCAAGAAGCACTTTCTGACGAAGGACAAGCAAGAAGGCCTCTCTCCCTCAGGCCCTGTGAGGGTGAGGTCTGCACCTGCGAGTGGACAGACGCCTGGCTTGCCTCCTCCTAGACCTCGTCCTGGGCAGTACCCAAGACTCCATGACCATCTCTAACCATCAGATTGTCCCCAGAAGAGAGGTTACGACAATCTACAGCCTAAATCCAGGTACCCAACAGGAAACAAACAGCACACTCAAATTAGGAACTATTCACAAAGGTGTGGGGGAAGCACAAGAAACAGGGAAGGAATCCCCGGAAG
>CAUYLG010066346.1:0-17064 GCA_963573385.1 Cacajao melanocephalus
TCACCCACAATAGGTAAAATACTGATTTTTACTTCAACTTTTTCTTTTCGTTCTAGAAATTACAGAAGACATCCCCATGAAGACTTTGAATATGAAGACTGTGTATGTTTCTGTATTGCCAACCACAGCAGACTTCTAGCATGCACTTAGCAATGTTGTTCAGTCAGCTTTTCCCTGACTTACACGCATTCCCATACGTATGTGCACATAGACACACACGAATACACTGAAGATACTTCCTTCACGTGCATGTAAAATATGCTGCTTGGATTGAAATTCAAATGGAATTGATCAGTCAGGTAACTTGAGGCCTCACAGTAATCTTCACACTTAACCGTAGACACCTGTGCAGTCATGTGGGGAGCAGGTTACACTGTTACTTCAGCACCACATTTTATTTCTATACTTGAGTTCTTAAGTACAGAAGGTAGAAGCAATTTAAATGGTATAGCATATATATCATTTTCTGGCCTTTTAAAATTTATTTGAGACCTCTTGATGAAATGGATATATTATATATTTTTGCCACCTGGATTTTCCTGGGTAATTTGATGGACTATTTTAAGTTTCAGTAAATCAGAACAATAAACTCAGATATAAATGTGTTGAAAGTAATTCTTTCTTCCACAGTTAGATGAAACTTGAAATGTGTAATCTTTGAAGAACATAAAAACATGGTGGTTTCTGTATTAAGATAGCAGACTAAACATCTGATAAAACCGTTTTCCAAAATCCTGGATGATAATTTGAGTCCTCAAAGAAGCAGATGACATGACAAAATTAGATGTGCAAGAATTTATTAGAGGAAACATAAATGAAGGACAAACAGATGGACCAAATTGTAGGTTGAGAGAGCCTCAGACTGCAGTGTAGATCTGACACTGTAAAAAGAGAAAATGAAGATTGATCAGCAAAAACAGACTGCAGTGCAACTCTGAGATGAAGTCTTGCTCAGGCCAATGGAGAGTTCCCAGGCAAGGATTCCTTTTAGTAGAGTTCAGAGTTGGGCAGAAATAGCCTGGCTTTGTGCCTCTGACTTGCTCAAGTCAGTGTCTGGGAGGAGGCCAAGGGGAGCATGCCTTGGCGCAAATGCCTTGATGGATCTGAAAGTACCAATTACAGCCCTCACATGAGATTCTCTGGAAGGGAGATCTGAATGGTACATCTTTACGGCTGCTACAGAAGATGCATTCACACAAAAACCCTCAGGTTGGAGAAAATAGAGGAAACAACCAGAATTTGGGGAATTGGAAAGCAGATAAACAGTGTTAACTAACTTGGTAGACCCAAGAAACCCCAGTTCTAAATGGAGAAACTAATAAACTTACAGAATTCACAGCACCAGTTACCTCTGGGATGAAGAGTAGAAGAGGTACAGAAAGAGGGAAGATGTCATGAACACTGGGAAGCCTTTTGGCATCTCCTGTTTCTACATTGCTAAGCAACTCTCTTTATCCCCCCAACAGGTGGCATCTGAAGAGTAAAAAGTGACTAGTAGAAGTCAGACTGAATGGAAGAAAAGAGTCCTTGCAAGTCTGGAGGATTCCTAATACCTACCCTCAGGTTAGATAATTTGCTAGAAGGACTCACAGAACTCATTGAAAACTATTGTATTCGTGGTTTGTTATTACAGGGAAATGTTAAAGATCAAAATCAGCCAAAGGAAGAGATGGAGAAGGCAGAGCTCAGGAGAAGTACCAAATACAGCTCTTGTCCTGTTTCCATGGAGTCAGAAAGTCTTACTCTACTGGCATCGATGTGTGACAGTATGCACAGAGCATTGCCAACCAGGGAAGCTCACCCAAGCCTTGGAACCCAGAGTGTTAACTGGGGCTGCTTTACATATGCATGATTAATTGTCCATGTGGTTAATCACAGTATCTAGGTCAGCTGATAGTGCATGACCCAAAACCTCCACCCTAAATCACATTGTTGGTATTTCTGGTGTGTTGTACCCCACTACCATAAGACTGTACAGATTTGTCCCACACCAGCCATAAATCATATTGTCAAGGCTATTCATTATAACCCAAGATCCCAGGTAAACAAAGGCACTCCTATGTAGCATCCAAGGGCAAGGCCAAATTCGTTTCTACACAGTACTGTACTAGAAACAAGCTTTATATATACTGTCCACTGTATCAAAGGAATATAAAAGATTGACACCAAGTATTGCAGGGAAAAAGGGTTCACTCCAACAATTCAAAGTTGAGAAGTCCCACCCATACTCAGGTCAGTGTTTTAGGCCCCAACTCTTATTCATGAGACTGCCATCTAGAATTACCAGAGGTCTAATGAAAGCCTCTAGTCCAAAACCAAAAGAAAACAAAAGCAGTTTTCAGGGATCAAATGATGCAGTGAGAAGAAAATTCCCCCTGCCAAATGTGTTAATATCCTTAGAGATGTGAGATACTACATCTATAAAATAACAGGATGCTAGAAAACATGAAAATCTCAGAGGAGAAAAAAAGTTCCCATTAATGTAAGACAGACTAGAAATGAAAAAACAATCATTGGAAAAGAGTGTTGAAATTTTCCAAATGCTAGAAAGATTAACAATAAATATATAAGGTGGGAGAAAAGAGATACTGTCCATAAGTTAGAGTCCAGGAGTTCCAATATCCAAATTGTAGGAGTTCCAGAAAGAAGAAAAATAAGGTCAGAAAATTATAATTAAACAAATTTTGCAGAACTTAATGACATAGCCAGATTGAAAGATATCTTCAAATGTCTAGCACAATGCATGAAAATAGACTCATTCTAAATAACAAATTTCACATAACAAATTTCAGAACATAAAGAGAAGACTAAGTTTCTAGAAAGAAAAAAGCAAAAGGGATGTACAAAAGATTAGCAATTGAGGATTTTTCTTTTCAACCTCTGCGAGCACAGAGCAATTTAGTAAGGATTTGATTTCTCAACAGCAACACAGCAAGAGGAGAATCTCCCCAATTCTTTGGGAAAGTTTTCTAACTAAAATTCTACCCAACCAAATTATCAAACAAGTATAAAGGTAGAATAAAGGCATTTTCAGACATGAGTTAGGTCTCAAAATTATCTCCCATGTACTCTTTCTCAGTGAGTTACTGGGAAATGTATTCTACCAAGCTACAGTAACCCCACTGAGATCTTGGTTTCTAAAACCATTCTCCCATGAAGGGAACTAGGTTTCTCTGGAGAAAATGGCTGATTCTAGAGCTGGAGCGGGGAATGTACAAGACAAATCTGGAACATCTTGTAGTACTAGAAAGTAAAGTGATCAAAAACAGTGGTCAGTGACATCAGCAAGACAGGAAAATATTAATACTAAGCCCTGCCAGGCATGGAGGGTGGCTCCTGCCTGCAATCCCAATGCTTTGGGAGGCCGAGGTGGGGAGATCATGAAGTCAGGAGTTTGAGACCAGCCTACCCAACATGGTGAAACCCGGTCTCTACTAAAAATACAAAAATTAGCCCAGCATGGGGGTGTGTGCCTGTAATCCCAGCTGCTCGGGAGGCTGAGGCAGGAGAATCGCTTGAGCCTGGGAGGTGGAGGCTGCAGTAAGCTAAGGTCACACCACTGCACTCCAGCCTGAGATACAGGACAAGATTCTGTCTCAAAAATAAAATAATAATAAGCCTCAGTCCCTCATTCTCTCATAGAGACACTTAACAATATAGGGACCAAATTGTCTTTGTGGGGATTTTTCAGAAATCAGTTAAAAAGTTGCAGTTCCCCAGGTGAATGTAAAAGCAAAAAGAGCTGATTTGAAGCAGGTGAGAAAGTCTATTACATTTGCATACCATAGGTTCTCCCAGTACCAAGCACAGTGCAGCACAATCTGGAGAAATCTCCCACTTGTACCTTCTCTCTCAAGAGGGAAAGAGTACATTGGAATGTATGTCCAATGTTCTGGCTTACACTGGTTCTGCCCGAAGGACTGATTTCTGTGCATGTGACTCAGAGCACTGACAGGAACAGTGTCATACTTTGGATGACAAAGGGCTGCTGGAACAAATGTGAGAGCTGTAGCCTTGTTACAGCACTGTAGGGTCTGGTATCATAAACAGATAAGAAGGGGAGCAAGAAATTATGAGTTCCTTAAAAAGAAACAGGGGCAAACCTCTTTAGGAAATTACACAGACAAATCCAGAGAAGATGCATCCCTAGAAAAGATTTGAGAGGCTTCCAAGATCTCCAGCTAGACTAACTGGTGTTGCTATTCCTTTTTTTTTTTTTTTTTTTTGAGATGAAGTATGGCACTGTCGCCCAGGCTGGAGTGCAGTATCACAATCTTGGCTCAGTGCAACCTCCGCCTTCCGGTTTCAAGTGATTCTCCTGCCTTAGCCTCCTGAGTAGCTGGGATTACAGACACGTGCCACCATGGCAAGCTAATTTTTGTATTTTTAGTAGAGACAGGGTTTCATCATGTTGGCCAGGCTGGTCTCGAACTCCTAACCTCGTGATCCACCCACCTTGGCCTCCCAAATTGCTGTGATTACAGGCACGAATCACCACACCTGACCTTTTTTTCTTTTTTTTAAGACAGGGTCCAGGCTGGAGCGCAGTGGCTTGATCATGGCCCAGGTCATCCCACTGCACCCCAGCCTGGGCAACAGAGGGAGATTCATCTAAAAAAAAAGAGAAGAAAGGAAAGTATAGAAACATGGAAATTTGACAACATGCCCCTGACCAACCATTGGGTCAACAAAGAAATTAAGAAGAAAATTACAAAATTCCTTGAAACAAAATGAAAACACAACAGAACAAAACCCATGGTATACAACAAAAGGAGTACTAAGTGAAAAGTTTATTGCAACAAATGTTTACATCAAAAAAGTAGAAAAACTTCACTTAACCTAACATCTTAAAGAACTAGAAAAGCATGGCCGGTGCTGGTGGCTCATGCCTGTGATCCCAACACTTTGGGAGGCCAAGGTTGGGGTGAATTGCTTGAACTTGGGAGTTTGAGACCAGCCTGGGTAACATGGTGAAACCCCGTCTCTACAAAAATTAGCCAGGCATGGTGGTGCCCACCTGTAGTCTCAGCTACTTGGGAGGCTGAGGTGGGAGGATCACTTGAGCCTGGGAGGGAGAGGTTGCAGTAAGCTGAGATTGTGCCACTACAGGCTGGGTGACAGAGTGAGACTCTGTCAAATAACTAGAAAAGTAAAGAGCAAACTAAACCCAAAATTAGTAGAAGAAAATAAATAAAGATCAGAGCAGAAATAAAATTGAGACCAAAAAAATACACAAGATCACAAAAATGAAAAGTTGGATTTTTGAAAAGAAAAACAAAATCTACAAACCTTTAGCTAGATTAAGAAAAAAAAGAGAGAAGATACAAATAAATAAAATCAGAGACAAAAAGGAGACATTACAACTCATACCGCAGAAATTCAAAGATCATTAGAGACTGCTATAAGAAGCTCTATGCCAATAAATTGGAAAGCATATAAGAAATGGATAAATTCTTAGACAGAGACAACTTACCAAGGTTGAACCATAAAGAAATTCAAAACTCGCTTGGGTGCGGTGGCTCATGCCTGTAATCCCAGCACTTTGGGAGGCCAAGTCGGGAGGATTGTGAGGTCAGGAGATTGAGACCATCCTGGCTAATATGGTGAAACACTGTCTCTACTGAAAATAAAAAAATTAGCTGGGCATGGTGACACAGGCCTGTAGTCCCAGCTACTCGGGAGGCTGAGGCAGGAGAATTGCTTGAACCCGGGAGGTGGAAGTTGCAGTGAGCTGAGATTGCGCCACTGCACTCTGGCCTGGGAGACATAAAAGAAATCCAAAACTCAAATAGGCCTATACCAAGTAACAAGATTGAAGCAGTAATTTTTTTAAAAAGTCTCCCATCAAAGGAAAGCCCAGGATTTGATAACTTCACTGCTGAATTCTATGAAACATCTGAAGAAGATCTAATACCAGTCCTATCCAAACTATTCCAAAAAATCAAAGAGGAGGATCCAGGTTCATTCTAAGAGGCCAATATTGCCCTGATACCAAAACCAGAAAAAGACACAACAAAAAGGCTGACTCAGTGGCTCACACTTGTAATTCTAGCACTTTGGGAGGCTTAGGCAGGAGGACTGCTTTTGGTCAGGAGTTTGAGACCAGCCTACGAAACATAGCAAGACCTGGTCTCTGCAAAAGAAAAAAAAGAAAAAAAGACAAACTTAGCCAGCTGTGGTGGCATGTCTCTGTAATTCGAGATATTCAGGGGTCTGAGACAGGGAAACCTGCTTATATCCAGAAGTTTGACATTTTTAAGGTTACAATGAGCTACGATAATGCTGCTGTACTCCAGCCTGGGTGACAAAGCAAGACTCTTGTCACAAAAAAAAAAAAAAAAAAAGATTAAAATGGTAAATTTTAATATAATAAAAATGAAGTTGGTTGGACAACAAAAAAATAAACTTCCTTTAATATAGAATGTGGGAGGAGTTCAGAGTGTTGAGATAATGGGAAGAAAAATACCATGAAATAAGAGGTTGATAATACTGCTGAAGTCAAAATAAATACCCGCAACATTTATCCATAAGGAAAGACACTGCAAACATTCCTCTGACATGGGAGGAAATGACCAAATATGATCTTTTACCAGTGATATGGTTTGGTTCTGTGTCCCCATCCAAATCTCCTGTTGAATTGTAATCCCTGCCGGGTGCGGTGGCTCACGCCTGTAATCCCAGCACTCTGGGAGGCTGAGGTGGGCAGATCACCTGAGGTCAGAAGTTTGAGACCAGCCTGACCAATATGATGAAACCGCATCTTAAAAAAAAAAAAAGAAAGAAAAAAAAGAATTATAATCCCTAATGTTGGGGGAGGGACGTGGTGGGAGGTGATTGGATCATGGTGGTGGATTTTTCCCCTTGGCTGTTCTCGTGATAGTGAGTTCTCCCAAGAACTGGTTGTTTGCAAGTGTGTAGCACTTCCCTCTTCGCTTTCTCTCTCCTGTCACCATGTGAAGATGTGCTTGCTTCCCTTCACCTTCACCCGTGATTATAAATTTCCTGAGCCATGGCTCCCGAGTCGTGCCTCCTGTACAGCCGGTGGAATTATGAGTCAATGAAACTTCTTTTTTTAAATAAACTGTCCAGTCTCAGGTAGTCTTTTTTGTGTTTTCTTTTTTCTTTTTTCTTTTTCTTGAGACAAGGTCTTGCTCTGTTGCCCAGACTGCAGTGCAGTGACACAATCTTGGCTCACTGCAACCTCCACCTCCTGGGTTCAAGCGATTCTCATGGCTCAGCTTCCTGAGTAGCTGGGATAACAGGCACGCACCACCACGCCCAGCTAATTTTTTGTATTTTAGTAGTGACAGGGTTTCACCATGCTGCCCAGGCTGGTCTCAAACTCCTGAACTCAAGACAGTCTGCCTGCCTCAACCTCTCAAAGCGCTAGGACTACAGGCATGAGCCACCATGCCCAGCCTCAGGTAGTTCTTTATAGCAATGTGAGAACAGACTAATATAATCAGCAAGAGAAAAACCTAAAGTAAAACAGCAAAAAGTACAACATTTTACATAAGGGTTATATATAATGTGTAATAATAGTAAAGTGTTACATTCTAAAAGAAGATGGCTTTAGATTTGCTGATAGCCTTTTGTTTGTTTCATTTCATAGCATGACCTTGAGCTGCATGACAGTCTTTTTTATTTTTGAAATTTTTTGTAGAGATGAGGTCTTGCTATGTTCCCCACCCAGGCTGGTCTTGAACTCCTGGGCTCAAGTGATCCTCTCCCCTTGGCCTCTCAAAGTGCTGGGACTACAGGCATGAGACATGCCACCCAGCCCCACTTCTTCTAATGAGATAGCTGTCATCTACATTCTGTCTTAATAGAGCAATGTGCTGTCTCATTCAGCAGAGCTTTTCACGGGAGGTCTGATGAGCAAGAACAGGCTTGTGAGAGGAAATAACCAAGACCATAAGCAGAGGCCTGAGGTGGAGCTTCCAGCCCAGGCTGAACAACGCAGGGCCTCCTCAGACAGGCCAACTGCACATGAGTATCTAAGAGAGGACCAGAAGACCCCTATGAGGGTATCCACCCTGGAGCAGCATTCAGGGAGAGCTGGAAGGGCTTTATGGGGGTAGATAAAGAACTGATGGGCAATTGGAGTGGGTTGTGGGAAAGTATTATGTTTGTGTGAGCTTTCCTATCAGGAGCATGTTTTATTTATTTATTTATATATTTATTTTTTCTTGAGACGGAGTTTTACTCTTTTGCCCAGGCTGGAGTGCAATGGCGCAATCTCAGCTCACTGCAACCTCCGTCTCCCTGGTTCAAGTGACTCTGGTGCCTCAGCCTCCCAAGTAGCTGGGATTACAGGAGGCCGCCACCACGTCAAGCTAATTTTTTTGTATTTTTAGTAGAGACGGGGTTTCACTATGTTGGCCAGGCTGGTCTCAAACTCTTGACCTCAGGCGATCCACCTGCCTCTGCCTCCCAAAGTGCTGGGATTACAGGCGTGAGCCACGGCGCCCACCCCCACCCCCCTTTTGTTTGAGACAGAGTTTCACTCTTGCTCTTCAGGCTGGAGTGCAATGGCACAATCTCAGCTTATGAAAACCTCCACCTCCTGGGTTCAAGCGATTCTCCTGCCTCAGCCTCTTGAGTAGCTGGGATTACAGGCATGCACCACAACACCCAGCTAATTTTGTATTTTTAGTAGAGACAGGGTTTCACTGTGTCTCGATCTCCTGACCTCATGATCCACCTGAGGGGTTTCTCCATGTTGGTCAGGCTGGTCTCAAACTCTCGGCCTCAGGTAGTCCACCCACCTCGGTTTTATCTTTAACTGATAACGACACTGCTAGAAGTAAATAAGCTCTTCTCATGAACCAAAATTCCCAGTGGCACTATGGAGTCCTGATTAAGTTGACAGGGCTCTGGCTGAGGGCATACAGAATCTACTTTTAGCAGCTGTGTTAAGAGACAGAGTTAACCATGAGTGCTTGATTAACCATTACTTTGCTCAGGAACCAAAGTATGGGTCTTTTAACTCCTGTTTCCACGAATTATCTTTTCATATCCTTTATCATTTTTCTAAGCTTAAATCTCCTTTTGTTTCCTCATTAATTTGGCTGCCACATCTGTTCAGAACCTGTCGGGGCAGGGACAGGGCAGGATCAGGGGCTGGGCATGGGAGGGGTCAGGGCAGGATCAAGGGCGGGGTTGGGATTTGAACATGGGCGGGGACGGGGTTGGGTCAGGGGGCTGGGCATGGTCACAGACAGGGCAAGGTCAGGGTCTGAACATGGGAGGAGTTAGGGCAGGGTGAGGGGCTAGGCATGGGCGGGGTCAGGACAGGGTCAGGGGCTGGCCATGGATGAGGTCAGGGCGGGATCAGGGGCTGGGCATGGGCGGGGTCAGGGCGGAGTTAGGGAGCTGTCTCGGGAAGGGGTTAGGGACTGGGTTCAGCGCTTGTCTGAGGCTGGGGTCAGGGCGAGGTCATGACCTGTTTCCCAGGGGTCAGGGCCAGAACTCATCGCCTGTTTCACCCGGGTCAGAGCGGGGTCGGGGTCGGCTCCAGTTCCCCTTGCTCCTGTCCTGGCGTCAGGCGATGCGTGTGGGGGCAACGCGGACCGGAGCCCAGCCGGGCCCCCTGCTCTGGTCTCTGCTGCTGCCGCTGCTCCTGAGCCCAGAGGCCATCGCTGGCTCGCAGTCCCGCGCCCCTAGCCCCTCGCAGGCTCCGGGGGAGCCCAGAGAGAGCCCGGGGGTGCAGGAGAGCTGGGAGCCCGCAGTGAGAACTCAAGGTCCGTTTGAAGCAGAGGGTGTGGGGCCGAGCGGGCCTCTGAGGCAGAGGGCAGGGCGCAGGGAGCATTTGAGCGGGCCCCTGGGCCACGGGGACAGGGGGTCGAGGTCTCGGCAAGACCAGGTGGGGTGAGCAGTGTCCGGGAGAGGCGGGCGTCAGGGAGAGATGGGGGAACTGTGGCCAGAGGCGGTGGGGAGGAGGCAGGGCTCTGGGCCTGGTGCCTAGGGCCGGAAGTCACCCGAATCCGTTGTCTCTCTCCCCACCCAGCTGGCCCCAGAGACGGCATCAGGCAAGGTGGGTCAGGGGGTCAGGCTGCCCACTCTCGGTCCCAGGACTGGGTGTGGTGCCCACGGAACCGGATGGGGTGCCGGGGCCTGGCGCTGGGGCTGGGTGAAGGGAGAGAGCACCAGGACTGCTGCACGCCGAGAATGGGGCGGGCCCTGGGGTCTCATGTCCCCTTCCTGAGGCCTGGAAGCACAGGCCAGGGACCAGGGCACTGCCTCTCAGGAGTCCAGGACCACAGCTCCGCCTCCCAGGTGTGAGTCTCAGAACCAAGGTTGTCCACAGCAGCCCCACCCCCCCCACCTTTTAAAAACAGAACATCAGGAACCAGAGAGGGGGAGCAAGTTTTCCCAAGTCACACAACACAACAGACTCATGCCTGCAAGTCTCTCTCCCTGGGGTACTGGGGTGCGGTGGAGAGCGCACAGCCACTTAGACACCTCTGAGACCTTCAGTTCTTTGATCTGCAAAGTAGGCATGCAGGTGTTCTGCTGGAGGGAAAAAAAGTCCCAGAGCTGGATTCCAGCCCACCCATCCTCGGCAGGTCCAGTTAAGGATGAGCTGCTGTGGCCACCCTGGGTCAGCCTTGCCCCTCCCACCAGACCCCTGGGCCCTCATTCCCACAGAGCCCGCTCAATTGTGCTCTGCCATCTGGTCCTGGTAGTGGCCATAGAAGGCAGATGCTTGGGAAGCTGAGGCAGAAGAATCACTTGAACCCAGAAAGCAGAGGTTGCAGTGAGCTGGGATCGCGCCATTGTACTCTAGCCTGGCAACAGAGCAAGACTCCAATTCAAAAAAAAAAATTAGCTGGGCATGGTGGTGCACACCTGTTATCCTAGCTACTTAGGAGACTGAAGCAGGAAAATCGCTTGAACCTGGGAAGCAGACGTTATAGTGAGCTGAGACAGCGCTACTGTATTCCAGCCTGGGTGACAGAGTGAGACTGTCTCAAAAAAAAAAGCAAACTACAGACCAAGTGTGGTGGCTCACACTTGTAATCCCAACACTTTGGGAGGCCAAGGCAGGAGGATCACTCACGCCCAGGAGTTCAAGACCAGCCTGGGCAACATAGTGAGACCTTGTCTCTACTAAATAATAATAATAAATTAAAAAGCCAACTATAAAAAGCAAACCATGACAATTATTTCATATAACACAACAGTATGAGTTAGAAGTGCCACAGAACCTCTGGATCCAGAGAAATCTTCCTGTCGTCATCCACTTGAATTAAACCTGCTTTTCTGTAACTCAGAGTAACAACAAACTATCTTTAATTAAATAAAAAATTGTTACAGATGCACAAAGCCTTTCCCGTTTGATGGTGTCTTGTACACATCACACACTCACAAGGGAAGAAGAGCCGACAGGAAGAAACACCCAGTGCTCCCCACATTTGTCCTGCGCCATCTACACAGGTCCTATTGACACTGTTCTCTCTACTTTCTGCTGTTCTTAAAGTGAATGCATGATTTTTAAAAACATAGTAGCTTCTAAAAAAGAGGACCCCCAGCAGCCTCCTCAACAACACCATCATCCACCTAAGCCAGGATGGCCTGTACCGCTCTTAGGATGGCAAGAGGCGCCTGCCTGCCGCTCGGTCCCCATCTCTTCATCCACCTCCCACAGCAGAGTAGAGCCCAGCCTGGGACGGCCACACTGGGCCCTCTCCTGCTCCAGAGGTTGGCTTGAGGGGCCGCACTCTGAACACTGGACAACACAGGGTCTAGCGCCAATGCTTTACCTGTCGAAGCCTGCACAGTCCTCACCAGCCCTGACCACTAGCCGCCACCACCTCAAACAGCTGGTATACTGTCTAAGAAGAAACCAAATCTTTCTTACCCTGATGTGTTTTAACAGTTTCATCTAATCCACATATGTAGGAAAGTGGGTCTGGCTGACTGGGGGATGCCCAAAATTGACAAAGAAGAAACTGATCTTCCTCAAGGAAACGGATTGTTGTCCCTAAGTGACAGGAGAGACCTAGCAGAAATCCTATATGGACCTGGGCCAGATGCTCAGACCCAAGGACACAGGGACACCCCTCCCCAACCTTGAGGGCTCATGAAGCACTGGGCCAAGGTAACAGGCATCATTATTAATCTGTCATGGCCCAGACAGGAAGTGGCTCATCCAGGGCCACAAGCTCCTGGGAGACCAGGCAGGGCCCAGACTCCCCCTGCGGAGTCAGTATGCAGCCCACAGGGCCAGACATCACATACAGTTGGTCCTACTCAGGCAGTGCCAGGCATCCCTGGGGGCCCAGAAGCTCCCAGCACTGGGCGTGACCTTCCTCCGACCCACCTGCTAAGCCTCAAAGCATGCTTGCTTGGTGTCCCCAAAGACGAGCTGCTCCATCACAGCTGTGCCTGCCTTGAATCCTGTGGAGGGTGGCCAGGTCCACGCCTCCACATGCTGGCAGGGCTGGCCTGGAGCACACCATCCACATGCCTGGGGTTGGGTAGATTCCCTGTCCAGGTCCCAGGATGATTGAGATATACAAGTGCCCAGTCCCCAGGACCTGCAGGAGGAAATAGCACCAGGGCTTGATGTGGGAGTTTCAGACATTTTTAAAACTGTGAGAGTCCCAAAAGATTCCTTCATGACTCCCTGCCCCATATTCTAAAAGTGGGAAAGAGAGGCCCAGGAGCGGAGACAGTTGCCCAACAATTAGTGACACAGTGGGGCCGCATGGTCATCATCTTCGGATGCCTATAGCTGCCTCTCCCCAATTGTCAGACCCATCCATGCTTCAAGGACTCACAGGGCCCCAGCTCCCACCCCAAGCCAGGCTTCTTCATACCAACAGCAGACCACTACCACCACTCAGCCTCCTGAAAGGCCCTTGGGTCTCCCAGAGCCTCCCTGCTCCCAACAGCCTTCTGTTCAGAAACGGACACAAGGATATTCTCAGGGGTTATCACAGGAGCAGGAGAACCCCGCACTTGCTTTAACCAAGACCAGGACTTTTCCTGCTCTGGAAGCAAACAATCAAGGAGGCTGGGCCTCAGACTCCCCCCTGGTAACTCTGCAGAGGAACGTCCTAGAGGGTCCTCTACCAATCCCCCTGTTGCCTACTTCCTGCAGCTGTCCAGGTACTGGGAACAGAGGCTCAGGCAAGTGAGAAGGCAGCAGGCAGGGGAACTTCCCAGGCAGAGGCATCCAAGCTTGAAGGGCAGGTGGGACTTCTAAGACGAAGGGCAAATGTGAGAAAAGGGAGAGGCAGGGCAGTCTCAAACCAGGCTGTAGGGGCCTGAGACAATGCTTAGGGCAGCCCTTGGGAGGTGGTAATGGAAACCACTTGAGACCAAGCAGAGAATGGGGAGAGGCTGCAGGTGCAGCAGCAAGGAGGTAGAGACCTGAGTGAGTCATGAGACTTAGACCACAGAAGACCTAGGAAGCACTTGCTGCGTGTTGGGTGCTGTACCCAGTCCAACACCCAGTTCCACCCACATGCACCTCTCAGACAAGGACAATGATGCTCCAGAGCTTGGCACTATGGCACCAAGGTGGCACACCAAGGCAGTGAGAGTGTCCAGATCTGCTCTCTGAGCCTGAGCTCAGGTGGAGTCAAGACCTCAGCTTCCCAGACCTCCCCCATCACCGTCCCCTGACCATGAGGACCACATGGGCACCTAGCCTCATCCCACCTACCTACAGTCCCTGCCTGTGCCCTGGAGGCAGAAGCTGCCACCTCAGCACACCTGTCTCCTTAAAGCTGCAGCTAAGAACACAGAGCAAAGTGTCCCAGGGCCATGCAGGACTAGGAACACCAGATCACTGACCAAAGCCCATCTAATTCTCTTCCCGACCATTCCAGGGAGAAGAAGGGAAAGGGCACAGTGGGAACTGGACACACATGGCCCTTACTGAGTCAGGTTCAAGAAATCACGATTAGGCAAAAATCAACCAGGGGGCACCCTCCTCACTCGTGACCTCAGCCAGCACTGTGCCATGTCAGCAGCACTGGCACTGTCTCCCACACCCCACCACAGGACCCTCCTCAGCTCTGTTCATAAACCCACACACTGGGATCAGCAGGCCAGCTTCCTTCCCTCAACAATCCTATTATCTACAAATGTGGGGCAGGAGTCCAAGCAACTCCATTTGCAGCACAATTTGTTAGTAACTAAATGCACTTTAGCTCAAGAAATGAAGTTTTTTAAAGAATTAAGGTGGTACACCTCTCTGCAGGAGAAAGAAAAAACCCTACAATTATTGTCTCCTTAAATCTTGTGGTTTTTTTTTTAAATAAAGAGTTAATATTTTCAACTATAATACTGGCCATAATTAAATGGATTAGCAAGACCCTGTGTTGGCATGGCTGTGAGGAACAGGCATGCTGTTGATGGGGGCTGAACTGGTAGTACAAACTTTTTGGCAACATCTGCTGAAACTGAAACGCTGATGCACATTCCTCTAGACTCTGCTAGGGACTCTGAGCAGCAACGTTCCTATCCCACCTTACAAAGGAGAACTAGGTTTTGAACAGAGCAGTAATTTGTCCAAGGCCATGTGGCCAGCACATGGGGAAGCCAGGTGGTGACAAAAACAAGCAAGCCTAAAGATCACCCACAGAAACAGATACACCCTCTTCCCGATTCTGCTAGGGACTCGCCCTCCAGTTACATGTCACGAAAACACCAAGATTCTTCACTGTGCCAAAACCTTTGTGTCAGAATTGCAAAGAGATGACAAATGAAGGGCACACAAGTGGGGACAAGTTAGGTCAGCGACAATTCCTACTCACAGAGAACACTGCCAAACCCAAGCTGTGAACAGAGATAGGGACTTTAGAGGCTGCCCAGGAGCGGCTCATAACGCACTCGGTAGGAGGATGAGGGCTGCTTCTCTGTGTGCAGAGAAACGTGCTCTAACAGATAGTGCTGCCTGCTGGAGAGGGTGAGCCCCACTACAGGAGACCACTCCCACTCCATATTCTCACAGTCCCCTGGCCTCCCGGTCACATGACCCACCCTAAGATAGGGACTCTTGCAGGAGGGGCTGCATCTCACCCTTCTTGTAGCTCCAGAGCCACTGGAGCCTGGATTGCAGAAGGCGTCAGTACCTGTTGACAGACAGCAGACTTGAGTCCTGAGGGTGATGGAGGAGGACCCTCGCTCCCGCTTGCCCAAGCTCAGACTGGTACTGACTGAGCACCTGCTCTGCCCAGACACTGACTTAAGCACCTGCTTGGACTCATTCTCTCCTCTCCACAGAAGAGGGTTGTACTGGTCTCCCCAGAAAAGTGGGGAGGCAGGGAAGGTTGCAAATGGTTTAGGCACCTATCTGGGCTGATTCCGAGCAGAGGTGCCAGGTTTGATAAGCCTGGAGACCAAGAGCCAAGGGCTCACCAGGACATAATCAAGAGGGGAAGGGGGCACACTGTCAGGCTACACTCCTGACCCCACGCCAGTCCTTTCCAAATACATGACCCTTACAACAATCCTTTCTGGGCAGGCAGTAGTGCACTCCCATTTTGCAGATGGGGAAGCTAAGGCTCAGGGAGGGCCTCTACCCAAAGCCACATGACTCGCAAGGGGCAGAACCTGGATCCAAACCCTGGTGTAGCCTCCCAGAAAGCAACTCCTGCCAACAGCGCTATGGAGTCAGGGAAGGAGAGAAGAGAAGCTGGGGAAGGACTATCCAGCCTGGTGGTCTAAGCTCCTCTCCTCACAGAAGGAATGACAGACCACTGAGGTCTCCGTCCAAGAGGAACACAAACAGCCACAGCGAGGGGAAGGACCCGAGACGGGGGGGCTGGACAGGAAGTGGGCCAGGGAAGTCATGCTAGCTGGTGGGAGCGCAATCCCAGCAATGAGGACAGAGCGCTGGGCCTGGCACCGGGGTACTGGGGGCCCCATGCCAGGGGCAACCGCCATGTGTAACCCCGAGCCCCTACTCAGGCCGCTGTCCACATCTCCCCACCTTAGGGGCACTCATGAAAAAAGCAGAAACGCTCCGAAGGTAGCTGTGCCCAGAGAGGCGAAGTGATTTGCCTGAAGGTGACAGAGCCGCAGCCACCCAGACCCAGGCCCATCCTCGGTCTCTCCCAGAGGGTCACCAGCATCCGTAGCCTCAGCTCTCGGCTCAGCCACTGCCCTTCCAACTTCACCCCACACTCAGACACACCCGGAACAGCGACCACCGCGGAGCATCAGCCCTTACGAAGCCCCGCCCCGACCGGGCCGCCTAGGTCCGCACAGAAGCAGGCGGGCAGCCGCAGGAGGCGGCAGGGCGCCCGGACCCCTGCAGCAGCGGCGTTGGCAACGGCCAGGGCACCAGCCCGCTAGCCAAGGCCGGGCCCACTCCCACATGCTGCCGGGGTCCCCCGCTCTGGGCCCGCGCCCCCGCCCCCGCCGCCCACCCCTGCCGCCTCGGCTTGGCAAGCTGACCTTGGCCGCCCCCGTGCCACGGACGACGCCCACAGGCCCCGACGCCCACAGGGCGGCTCGGCTCACCTCCTTGAGCTGCTCCATCTCGCCGCGGATAGCCTCATAGTCCACCTCCAGCTCCTCGAACTGCAGCTTGAGCTGGTGCTTCTCCTCGAGCACCGCCAGCCCGTACTCGGCCGCCTGGATCTTCTCACGCGTGGTCTCTGCCAGCTCGTGGGACAGCCGCTTCACCTCGGCGCGCAGCCACTCCGGCTGCGCCTCCATCACCAGCCGCGCGTACTCCTCCTCTGACGGCGCCGACATGGTGGCCGAGGGCCGAGCCGGCTCCCACCGAGGCTCTCGCAGGACAGGCCCTCCTCAGCCGCCGCCGCCGCCGCCGCCGCCCTGCCCCGACGGCCGCCCGCGCCGCCCGCGCCGCACGGCTCCGCCTCTCCGGCGCGCGGGGCCCGCTGGGGGATGGAGTCCAGCGCGCGCTCGGACTACGAGATCCATCGTGCCCGGCGCCCACCCGGCCCCCGGCTATGAGTGGCCCGCGCCCTGTGAGGGGCGGGCCCTCGGGCGCCGCCACTGACGCCGCCGCCGCCCAGGGAACTGTGGGGACAGTAGTCCCGCTCGCGCACCGACTACAAGGCCCGTCCAGCCCCGCGC
>CAUYLG010066348.1:0-49992 GCA_963573385.1 Cacajao melanocephalus
ATCAATAATAGACTGGATTTTAAAAAACGTGGCATATATACACCATGGAATACTATGTAGCCATAAGAAAGGATGAATTCATGTCTTTGGCAGGGACATTGATGAAGCTGGAAACCATCATTCTCAGCAAACTAACACAAGGACTGAAAAACAAACACCGCATGTTCTCACTCCTAAGTGGGTGTTGAAAAATGAGAATACATGGACACAGGGAGGGGAGCATCACATACTGGGGTCTGTTGTGGGGTGGGGGCTAAGGGAGGGATAGCAGGGGGTGGGGGGACAGGAGAGGGATAGCATTAGGAGAAATACCTAAAGTAGGTGACGGAGGGATGGATGTAAACCACCATGACATGTGTATATGTATGTAATAATCCTGCACAATCTGCACATGTACCCCAGAGCTTAAAGTATAATAAAAAAGGAAAACAGGAAGAGTCATGTGTTAGGGAAGCTATTACATTTCCATTTTAATATGACTCAACATCGAGCACTCTGGGGAAAACTATAATCGTGTGCGAATGACAAGATTACCAAGTATATTAAAGGGGATATGGGTATTAAAATGTTGAGAAATGCTGTCTTGGGCCCATGGCCTGATGTCCAGTGATAGCATCAACCCCAGCTCACTGGGAAGAGGCCACGCCACTTACAAGTTTGTCTTTGCCAGAAGCACATAAGCATTCCTGCACCTGGTCCTGAGTCTTTATCTCAACCCTGTTGTCACTTGTGGGCTCTTTACAAGTCTCCTGGCTTTCCCTGAAACAGGAAGACTGTACTGTAAGGCTTTATTCTAGACCCCCATTCCCAGAAGTACCTTCATTGGCCACACAAGAGTTGTTCTATTTTCCGGGGCCTTCGAACTTGCTAGACCAGGATTTTAATATGATTGCAAGTCTGTTTATAGTATATACACATAAATAAAAATTTTATTCCCTGTGGTATCCACTGCTCTTCTCATCCTTAGATTTAACAGTTAGGCTGGCTAGTAACCCTCTGTAATATTTAATAGAGTCCCACTCAAATGAAGTCCAATTTTCTCCTGAAATAAAATTCCATGTTAAGTACTAGAATTTTTATGCCAAATTTGGCCCTTTAAAAATAACAGAAGATGTAAATTTTTACCACTGAGTTATTGGCTTTGGAAAGGAGAAGGTTAGTAATGAAAAATGTCAAGCAAACTGAATACCTAATGCCAATAACGAATGTCATCTCAATAATGCATCTTACACATGACAGGATTAGCATGCGAGTCACATCAAAGCTCAGCTCTGAAGGGGGTGAAAGTGTGCTCACTCAGCACCTTTGGTTTTCAGACTATTATCTTGCTTACTTAGTAAATGCAACGTTGTGCAATTTATTTTTTATTGCTTCATTTGTAAGTTTCTCTCTTTCTTCAAACCAAGCTATCTTCAGGGTCTTAGACTGCCTATTACCTTCAGATGTCCATTTTCATAATCGGATAAGATGAGCAGCAAACACTGCAATTTATTGGAGCCAAGAAAGAAGATGCCACATGTTCCAAAATTGCCAAGACAAGGATGGATGGAGGGTTGGAGAACAGCAAAAGCTGTTTAGCAGTGAATATTGCCTTCAATGAGATGACCTCGATCAGATTATTAAAAGAAAATGCATTCCTATCAACATTTTTCTCTCATGAAAGATGAGTGTCTTTTTGTAACTGATTTGCTCGGATGATATTTTTCTACTCAGATATTATATATGTGTGTATATATATATTCATTGGGCACAAATCCTATTCTTCACCATCTTTTCCATCTCCCTAACCTTCCTGCATTCTACTGCCATTAATGTGAAAGAACTTGCTCTTGAAAATCAGCGATGAATCACACCGCTCACTTAAGGACAAACATGAAGGGACACTTTCTACAAATCTGAAAATCCAGAAACCCAGTATCATGCTATAGGAAAATAAATAGTGGTAATTATCAAATCCAGATGAGCTTAAGATCTAACCTATACAGGCAATATTATGCAAACACCTGAGTACTTGGTTAGCTGACAGCTAATTTTTAAAGTGAAAAGACCATTTCTTACAGCTGTCTGTAGGAGATGGTCTTTTCACTTTAAAAATTAAATCGGATAAATTTGAATTTTTTTAAAGCCTAACCTATGGTATGCTCAACTTTAGAAGAGACGTCAAGTGAAAATGATTTTTCTAAGACCTAGAAACTGTTTTGATGCTTTCAAGAATGAACCAAATGTGAAGGACAAATGTGTGAAACTCTCCCTGGGTCCTAGGCATTAGCCCATGAACTCTCTTCACTGGCATGCATCTGACAGAGATGGAATAACTCAGTGTGCACCTATAAGTCCTGTCTGCCTATGAAAATGAGGGCCTTGGAAGGCAGCACGGGATTTTCCAGGGTTATATTCAGTGTTGGTGCTGGTGTCTGGGGAGACAGCCAATGTGTATTGGTCATGAATGTGGGCTCAGGAGGACCCACGCCTCCCTGCTTGCTAGCTCTGTGACTCTGGGAGTGTTACTTAACGTCTCTGTACTTGTTTTTCTCAACTGAGAAATGGGGATAATAATAGCATAGAGTTTTCGTGAGGATAGTATGAGTTCATGCATGCAGCGCACACAGCAGTGCCTGCCAAGTCAGAAGCACTTGGTAAAATAAGCTATGATTATTTTTATTATTTCCTTAAGGATGAAAGAAGGCTAAAAATTGCCAGTTCCTAATGGACAACCTTGCATCATCTGCTGCTATTTATGGAAACATGAAGGTTGCTGTGTGGTCCCCTGGTCACATTGTCTTTAGACTCTAGAGCTAGGAAGTTTAAGGATGATGTAGTTGAGGAGGCAGAGACGGGGCACCATTATTTTTGCACTATGCTATTCTCTGCATGCTTTGATGGCCTTTATTTTTATTTGATTTAAATTCCTCACAACATCTTTCTCCTTAATATGGAATTGAGTTTTGACGTGGTTATTGTTAGGCCTGCTGTCCCCCGAGGTGGCTGTGTATTAACTGCCACGGCGCATCGTTTCTCAGCCCCTCTGCTGCTCTCCTTCCAGAGTAATGCACTGAGTTCATTTCCTCATTCTTCATTTCTTTCTAGCAATGCAGGCATTCTTCCCTGCTGTTCACAAATGATATTCCGCTCTGACAGCCAGCCTCACTACTTCCTCCACATCCTTGATGTAAAAACTCGCCTCATCCAAGAAACCTTTCCAGAATGAAAATGGTACCTTTCAAGGAAGCCAGTGATTAACTGGAAAACTGCTGTCGGATCAGTCCTCCCACTGACCGTCTTCACCATCATACCTCATTCCACCACTCAGTGGCACCTCTTCCTAGGTTATACTTTGCCCACTTGATCTTTTTCCACTCCCCTTACTAACTTTTCAATGACTCTCTAATTGCGGCTCTATCTGAAATTGTACAGATCCTGATTTTCAAATGAATTATATTATATTTACCCACATTTTCCATACAGCAGAGTAAACATTGATTTTATTGGCGCATTCATGTAAGTAAATGAAAGACAGCAAACTGACTATATTGTTTTGGTCAACGGTTTTTGTCATGCTCGTAGTTTCTCTATGGATCTCCCTCTTATTTCTTTCAATCAGCTATATGCTGAGTGCTTGTTCTTTTAGGCACTGTTGCTTTTACATTTATCTTGATTAGCTCAACCAAAAAGGAAAAGAAAGGATCAGTAAGTATTGACACATTTGGGCAAGGGAAATGGCAAATTATAGAGTTGATTTTCCTGTTCCTTGTAAATTACAGTGTAATGTTGTTCTAAAATTGTGTGGATGTTGTTTTATGGGTTTACATGGAAACATACATTCTAAATCATGTAAATTTCATAAGAATTGGCTCTGTCTCAGGACATGCCTTCTCTTCCTAATAGACTGTGGCTCCCCTGTTCCATCACTGCAGTCTCCACAGGCAGTAGTTTCTTCAGGACCATCATATCCTAGAGGACTTAGCAGCAGAAATGTGACCTTTATCATCATTGTCCTCCATCTGAAGAAAACAGTTATAAAACCTGCCAAGCAGTGCTCTTCTAGAAACTAAATGAGAGAGAAATTAAAGAGGCCAAAAGAAATAGTATACATTCTCCTAAGCTGAATAAAAATTTCAGGGGAACTTTTGTTCTTGGCAAATGTTGCTTTGCAGAGACTTACCAGTTTTCTGTGGTAGCATATTTGCTGGGTTGGGCTTTTGGGGATTATTACATTATTGCATGATGCAGTATAAGGTGTTTTGGTGACTCCTGTGCCATATTTTCACTGTAAAACATCACTCATAGCTTGGTGCTTCATTATTTATAATGATGAAGTCAATAATGACTTTTCGATCATAACAAACATAAAAAGAAATATACTAAGTATTTACATACAGTGCCTGCGCTCTGTACTGGGTGAGGATGGAAGTCTATAGCACTTTTCTCACCAGTTCTGCTCTTGCAGAATCCTCGAAGAGCACATTCCTACTGAGCAGGGGCAGGAAAAGGAGGTACTGTTTATGAGGAAAGGTGAGGGTTCTCCCTGTAGCGTGTGTAGCCTTGACAAATCCAGAATGAAGAAACTAGAGGGAAGTCGTACTTTCCATCCCCAGTGAGCTTTCAGGCATTTGCAGTCCTCTGGAAAACTACAGTAGTTTCTCTCCTTGATTCAACTTTGTTTTGTTTTTCACTCGAGCATAACTTACATCTTGATGATTCCACTCTCTAAAAAAGAGGAAGTGAAGAATTTTGAGAAACAAACATTTCAGGGAGGGACAGAAATCAGGCAGATGGTTTGAGAGTGCATAAGTTCAAGAGTGTGTACAGTTAGGGCACCAGGTCACAGTGACAGGGCAATCAGAGCATATTTCTTTTTTAAATGCAATATACATTAAAATTGCATGAGCTATTTTCTCCTCTGTCTGTTTTACTTATTTTCAGAAGTAGCCTTGCGGTGACCTAGTACCCCAGTTATCTTGTGCTTCTGAAGACATTCTCCGGAGACTGAGGCTGTTTTCTTTTTTTTTTTTTTTTTCAGTGCTTAACTCAGTTAGCTATGTAGCTTGTGTTGAACTCTTGGAAGTTAGAATATGTCTACAAAAATGATCCCAGAGCTGTCAGATTCAGTGATTTGAAACACCATAATAATGCCTCCCTGAAGTTGTTACTCTGATATTGATAAATAATAAAGGAGAAACTAGTATGTTCTAAAACTACTTGTATATTCTAGTTTTAGTGTAAGTGTGGAAAGTGGGGGAGAAAGGGAGAGAGGGAGAGAGTGGGAGAGAAACGGAGATAAAGACAGATATTTTTCTTTTTACCATCATTTGTTCCCTCCCCAGTCAAAGGCCACTGTGGAAATTCTAAGCCCAGCCTAGAAGTTTCTGGAATTTTTGTTTAAATCACTTCCTTTTGAAGGGAGAGAGGATGGAGAATATATAGGAAGACTTTTCATGTTGCATAGGTGCATTCTGCCTAGCAAAGTGCTCTGTGGGGGGTTTCAGATAATAAGAACATTCAGTATTTTATGGAAAAAATATATTTTAAGAGATAAAGGATCTAATAAGTCTTTTTCTTCTGGTAATCAAGTCATCAGGTAAAAAAATACAGTGATCTAGAGGAGTTTTGTCATGGCCTCCTCCTCTTGGTGATTAGCTAGTACCTCTATTATTTTTGTAAAGCCATGATATTGAATCCACCTGGAAAAAAATCATAATAAAGTATAAAATTTAGTCACTAAATATGTCATGTGCTTGTACGGCTGCTTCAAATGATGTACTTAATTCGTTATATATAGAAATATACTGATATTTACAGAACTTATCTATTGCAAAGTGCCCCTCTCTTAATAATATTTAGTGATTGAATTTTATTTTAACCTAACTGGTTTTTAGATTATGTAAAACATCGCAAAGAAAAAACGTGATATATTAAATATAAATAGCCAACTATAGAACAGTTCTAAAATAATTTTTTATATAATTTTATAATTACATATGAAATCTTTCTCATTTCTCTGAAATTTTCAGTGACACACTGCCCTTCTAAGCTCTCTTCTGTATTACGGATGCTGAAAGTCTGGAAACTCCATTTTTCTGATGCCTTTGGAATAATGTGTGCAAAGGCTCAGGTGCATGTTCTTTGTGTAACTGCAGTGGTTTGATGCAGTTAGAACACAAAGGATTTACTTGGGACTTCAAAAGGGGAAATAGTGATAGCAACACCAGGCATTGTTTTAAGTATTTCACGTGTATTAGCTTGTTTATTCCTTATAAGTCTTCTTTCAACAAACTAGGAAACTATGGCACAAAAATGTTAATGTACTTAAGGTGCCAAGTAGAAGATAATAGATGAGTTTTGTTTTATGGTGTCAGAATCAAGAAATACCTTTAAGATGCCATGAAGTTTCTGTGTTGAAGAAACCTATAAAACCATTTTAAAGTGCATAAATGAAGACCCAAATAAATATTGTAAATAACAGGCTTCTCTATGGAAAAATAGCAGACTGTAAATGTCAATATGCCCCAAACTAATCTATACATTCAATTAAATCCCAATCAAAATTTTTTCTGAATTATAAATGATACTTTACAAAGAAATTATTATAGTGAATTGGATTCATCTGGAAGATAAATTTCCCCTGAAAGATAAAATTCTCAAGGATTGCCACAAGGCTTTTGAAGAGATGCGGATGGTGACTTACTAGAGATACTGAAAAAAATACCACAGTAATGAAACCAAAGTGGTAAGAACGCAGGAAGGACCAATGAAACAACTGCAGGAGTCCAAAAGTAAGCCTATGCACATGACCAACATGACATTTCAGAGAAGAAAGAGTGGATTTTTGAAAAATAATGTTGAAACATCGTATTATCCATTATGAGAAAGATAAAGTCACGCACTTATAAATACAAAAAAAGGCCATGTGAAATAAAAGGTATTTATTATGACAAGATTAGAATAAATAAAATGTATTTATTATGTGAAATAAAATGTATTTATTATGACAAGATTAGAATAAAATAGTGAAGTTTCTTGTTTGCTTGTTTTGTTTTGTAATTTCAAGGTGGAAGTGGAGCCTTCTTAAGAATGTGCAAATTCAAGAATCTACACAGGAAAAATTAGCCAATCTGAGTTAATTGCACAAAGAGAAAAAAAACCAACCTTCCATGTGATTAAAGATGCCATAATTAACATAAACCATGCAGCTGAAAACTCAACAATGGCCGAATAAGAACAAGCCAGACCAACTTTCATGTGAGCACACATATCTAGTGGCCTCTCAGGGTACCCTGAAAAGTTTCATACTGAAGTTACACTACCCAAGTCAAGCAGCCCATTCATTCCCCTTTCTTTACAAACCTCTCACACCCACTCCTTCCTTCTCATTCTCAGCTGATGACCTTCCCATTTCACTGAGAAAATAGAATCAATAAATTAGAACAAACTTCCTTGTTCTCTGACCAACACATCAACCTGTCCACCTGATGTGCATGTGGATATTATACTTCTTGCTTCTTCCCACAAATGGATGAAAAATCTGTGTTCTTAGCTAAATTCAGAGTCTTCACGTGTGCACTGAATCATGTAGCTTCCAATCTGCTCAAGGACTTCGTTTCTGCAAGTGTCTGCTCTCTCTTCAACATCATTAATCTATTGGCTCATTGTTTTTACCATGCAAACTTATCTTAGAAGAACATTTCCCATATTACAAAAATAAAGGAAATCTTATTGCTTTAAAACAATTAAATTGCTCTGAAGAGTTTTGTGTGCTCTAAAGCAAAATTTCTCCAAAATGGACTTGGTGTGCCCATTTCCTCTGCCATTTTCTCTAGAGACCAATTCACTTAGAATTTCTGTCTTCCTCCACTAAAACCTCTTTTCTCAAAATAACCAATGACCTTCACATTTCCAAATAGGATAGTCTCTTCTAAATCCTCAATTTAAATCTATTTCTTGGTCACTTAATATTTGAGCTTAGAATCTGATATGAACCATATCTCCTGCCATATTCTACTGGTCAAAGCTATCACAGATCCCGGTCCTAGTTGAAGTCAGAGAAGAAAGGACTAATTGGAGATCATAGGGCTTCAAAAGGATAAATACTAACAGCCACATAATAACTTTAATTTACTGTGTACCGGGCCCTGTTCTAAATGCTTTCCTTGGCTTTTGGGATCCCACACCTGCCTGTGTTTTCTCCCATCTCACTGGTCACTTCTTCTAAGGCCTCCATAATGAGTCTCCTCCTGTTCTTCCCCCATGGACATTGAAGTGCTTTGGGACTTGGTCTTGGATAGCTTCACGTTCAGGCCTACACTGATTTCTAGAGTTCCATGGCTTTAAATACTGTCTATGCACTGGTGACTCACAGGCTCCTGCTACCTCCTCCACCACCTCCCCCTTGAACTCCAGATTCCTTCACACTTCTGTCTAGAAGACAGTGAGAGGGCAAATAGGCTTCTCAAGCTCAACATGTGTGAGGCTCTTCCTTGCTTTTCCTTCCAGGCTTCATCTCAGCAAAGGGTACCACCACTCACCTAGTGTTCAGACCAAACAAACATCTTAGAATGATCTTTTCTCTCTTTCTCCTCATCCATCAACTGCACTTCTCAGCTTTATACTCACAGTGTATTTGTAATCTGGTGATTTTTTACTACCTTTATTGCCAAAACCCCAGTCCAGTTATCCCTTGCCTGGGCTACTGAAATAACCTCTGAGGTAAGGTGACGACTTTCCTTGTGATCTTTCAGCTCCCATTCTTCCCGATACTGCCTTGCGCACACGTGCACACACACAGCCTATCCTGCCCAGTGGCCAGTCTGGTCCTTCTCAAATGGAAATCAGATTGCATTACTTCCCTATGCAAAATCCTGAATAGCTTTCATCCTCCAACGAAATTAATCCACAGTCCACAATTTATAAGACCTTAAATTTTCCGGGCCCTGGCTGTCGCTCTAGGCTGGCATCTTACTACCCCTGTCTTTACTTGTGGTCCTCTAGCCAAACCAGCCTCCTTGCAAGTTTCTGGAACACAACAATTATGCTGTCATCTCAAGGCCTTTGCATACACTACATCCTCAGAGTGAAATGTTTTGCCTCCAGATATCAACTCATTTCAGTGCTCAAATGGCCTCCCTAACTGCCCTATCTAAATAGCACACTTCATCATTGTATGTCACTTACCCAACTCTATTACTCTTTGTAACACTTATAAAACACTATGCCTGCATTTCATTGCTTACTGTACATCTTCCACAATAAACTAAGTCCAAGTGAGTGGGACTTTGTCTTACTCACATTTGTATTCCCAGTATCTAGTAACAATTCCAATAAATTCCTTTTAAATAAATTAGTTAATGAATAAAGGACAAACCACAGACTAGAAAAAAGTATTTGTGGCATATGGAACAGGGAACAAATTAATATTCAGAATGCAAAGCGCTGCCACAAATCAATAAACACAAAGAGGCAATCTAATAAAATTTTTTCTAAAAAAGGATAATCAACAGTGATTTCACTGAAGAAGAAACCCAAGTAGTAATAAATATATGAAAAGATGCTCTGAACTTCACAAACAATCAGAGAAATGTTAATTAAAACAATAAGCTACTACTTTCTTTTACTCATAATGGCAAAATTTAAATGACAACATCCATTTGTAGCCAGTATTTAGATGAATGAATACTATTGTGAAATACTGGTGATATTATAAATGTGCAAAGATTTTAATCTTGGGGGAGAGCAATTCGGTATCACATATTATAATTTTAATAACTTATGTGTTAGTAATTTGACTCCTATGGATCTGAAATTTACAGAGAAATGTACAAGCCTGTTTACTGCAGCCCTGTTTTAGTTAATAAAAAAACCTAGAAATAATCTAAATATCCATTAACAGGAGCAGTGATTAACTTTGAGATGGAGAAAGGGATGGAAACAGGGAATAAAAGAGAATCTTAAAATTTTATTTTATATAATTTTTTTTAGCATTGAGGGAGTATGTAATTATTTTTAAATAACTCATGACAATTGGAAAACGTTTCAGGGGAGAGAACTAAGTATAGCTCTAAGAGGCCTACTAAATAGCCCTGGTGAGGAGAAAGTTGTCTTGTTGTCCACTGTTCAATAACAAATTCAAAAACTTAGTATCTTAAAATTATTTGTTGTATTTCATAATTTCAGGGGTCAGAGATGTGAGCAGGGCTCAGTGCATGATTTTTCTGCTCCACATGGCTCTGCAGGGTCCCCCAGAGGTCTTCAGCTGGTGGGTGGGTTTGTCTAGAGTGCTCAAGATGATTTATTCACAGAGCAGTCACTTTAGGAGCGTAGTTGGAAGACTGGCAGCAGAGGAAGCTCCACACGGTCTCTCCAGCATGGCGGTCAGGAGGTAGTTGGACTTCTGATGTGGTGGCAAAACTCACAGAGACAGGGTGCTGAGAGCGAGGAAATGGAAGCCACCAGTGACTCAAGGTTTAGGCTCAGAATTTGACACAGTGTTAACATTTGCCATGTTTTATTGATCAAAACAGTTATAAAATCCACACATATTCAAGAAGAAGAGTCATGGGCCCTACCTCTCATGAGAAGAGGGTCAAAAATTTCAGATGCAATGAAAAAGTGTCAGAAAGTTATGGCTATCTTTAAATGAATTGCATTGATCAGTCCACGATTCTGTATCTTGCCCAGCTTCCATTTATAGATTACTAGTACTGATCCTAACCATGTCCATTCTTACTTTGCGTAAAACGATGTGTTTTGCTTGACATAACTGGATAGAGAAGTCTAATAGTGAAACTGAAGCCTAGACTGAGGCCGAGTGTAGAGATCAGACTGGAGTTATACTATTTGAGAGGCAAAGTGTATGGTGGTAATGAAAATCTCAGGAGTGAATGAAGGATGCCACCCAAAGCGCACAGAGGATGGATTGAGTCCTGTACTAAATTAGCACTATAGTGATTATTTTCTTATATTTCCTTATTATTTTCTTAATAGCTAGGCTTAGGAAAAGAGAAATTTGACTGTTGGTTTAAGCTAGGGAGAAAATCGTCAGGGAAGATTTGAAGGAATGCCAGGAGTGTAGTGTTCTCTAGCAGTTTCATATGTTGATGTTTATTTTCAACATGTTGTAAACTTCTCAAAGACACATAGAAAATTATAAGTTCCTATAAAGCATGGGTTACAGCAAACCACCATACTGCTCAGTCAAACTAAGGAGGGAGTGGCTAGAAAGAGGGAATTGGTGGTCTGAAACAGACTGAATTTCTCTTCAAAATCCTCTGCTTTGAAGAAATTATCAATGAAAATCATGCTTGTTACAGTATACAAACAATAAAGAACTCTTTTAATTTAATAGTGAAAGGCAATCTCATCCCCAATTCCATTCCCTTTATCTCTTTTCTGTCTTTTTTCTAATTCGCTTTATTTTAATATTTATTTTATTTTTTGAAAATAGGAGTTATTTTAAACATTCAGAAAACTAGAGTAATATAAGAATTAAGCTGCATATTGTCCATATTGTCATTAAGCTGCATTAACAAATGATAACATTTCTTCATACATGGTTTACATCTTTATAAGAAATAAAATGTTACAGATACACTTAGAGTTGTCTTTATAACTCTAGCATGTTTCATCCACTCCCTTTATTATGATTTTATGTATGTTCTTACTGGTCATTTTTGATGTGATTATTCTATATGTACTTCCAATGGGCCCCAAATAGGATTGTTTTGTGTGCTTACCTAGTTTATACAAATGATATGCTGTACATCTTGTTCAGGAACTTGTTCTTTTTACACTGTATGTTATCATTTTGATATATACTTGTGTCCATAAAAACAGATCAAATGTGTTTATTTTAATAAATTTTTAATTGCTTTATAGTCTTCCATTACTTAATTATACTAGAGTGTATTTAACAATTCAATTGAAAATAGACAATTTAATTGTTTCCAGTTTGGGGATTTTACAAAGATTGCTACAAAATGCATCCTTCTACGTACATCCACTTATACCTGAGTGGAGTTCTCAGGTATACAGACCTAGATATTGCCAATAAAAATGAAAACTCTCAGTTTTCAACCTAGCTTAAATGAAAGCATTTATCATTTTACTTGAAAGGAGGTTTTAAGGTGGGTTAGCATTTTAGGGTTGGTTTATTAAAGACTCAATAAGGTTGTCAAGGAATTATTCCCTTCCATCTTCTGTCTAGTCGTCCTGGGTGCAGCTTTTCCTCAGGCTAGAGTGGAATGATTAAAACATCTGCAAATGTTACATCCAAATAAAAGTGCCCAAGAGAAGAGGGAAGGCTGTTTTTCCTAGGATAATCACTTAGGAATTACAGTCTTTCTGCAAGATACTCCCAGAAGACCTTAAAATTCATTGGCTGCAATTGTGTCACTGCCAATGGCAATATAATCACTTTTAGAAAAAAAAAAATCAATCCCATTCCTGGAACTGGGGGTTATATCTTCTTCCATTGAAACACAGGACAGTACTGGGGAAGGAATGGCTAGGCAAACAAAATCAGATTTCTAGAAAAAAAAAGGTAAGGGATTGAGAAAGGATACTAGTAGGCATCCAATGGTGTTCAAAGCTCAAATGTCCTAGCTTTACTAGGCATTGCCAAATTGTACTTCAAAGCACAGATACCAATTTAAACTCTCACTCTTAATATCTGAGAGTTCCTTTCAAACGTCTTCACCAGCATTTAGTAAATTTAGGTCTCACATTATTGCCAGCTTATAAAGTATGAAATGTTTCATTATTGCCTTACTTCTCCTGATTACTTTTCATGTTTTTGGATGTTCCATTTTTTTCTGAGTTGTTTTCTTTTTTATTCCATTTGACCACTTTTCCATCTAGTAGTCTTTTTTTCTCATTGAGTTGTAGGAATCCTTCATATTTCCGTATGCTATTCCTTTGTCAATATGGATTACAAGTATTTTCTCTCAATCTGTTATTTGTCTTTTAACCTTGTTTATGTAAATAGGAAATTCTAAAGTTGCTGGAGTCCAAGGTTAGGGAAGAAGAAAGATGAAAGCATCGTATGTATAGTAAGATCCAGGAATATAAAATTTTAAATGTTTGGAAGTGGAGTCATTCTGTGTACAGTAGAAGATGAAGGCTTGGGAAGTAAGGTGCTGAGATGGAAAGAAGAATTATATGGGATGGTCAGTGAACTGTGAGATTGGGTATCTAATTTACTGAGCACCTACGATGTGCCAACTTCTGTTTTAAAGTGTTAGATGTATTAGTCAACTTAACCTTTGCAACAATTCTGTGAGATAAGTGCTGTTATTGTATCCCAGATTTACAGATAAGGAAACTGAGGCACAGAGTAGTGAGGTAACAGGCACAAAGTAGATAATGTTGTTCAAGCCATCCAGTAGGTAAGTGGTCGATTATAATTTTTACCCAGGAAGCTGATTTCAAAGCCTATGTTCTTAACTTCTGTTTATACAGTCTCTCATATCTCATGTTTGCTGTTATGTTAGCAAGATTTGGAAGAGAGAAACACAGAATGAGTGTCAAGGGCTTCTCCTGTATATAAGCAGTTGGCAATATGAATTTAGTTATCTTTTAAAGAATTTATATTCTCAGGTTAAAATATGTTGGAAAACTAAGCATGTGAATTCCAAAGTTCTTCTTTGATTCAAAACCAGTTATTTTTCCCCTTTCCCCCTCCCTCCCTCTCTCCTTTTCTTCTCTGCTGTGTTCAGACTATTTAAATATGCTTTATAAGTTTTCAATATTAAACTCTATTGTCGTAGCCATTTTACCTAGTATCATAAGCACAATCCATTAGCAACTTCAGATGTGAACACAGCCAACTGATTTAAGTAATCATGAAATAGATAATTCTTTGTTTAAGTATAACATTCTGTCCCTTCATCTTTAGGTGTTTTCCTGTCCTTATCTGAATTCAGAAAGTGAAGAAAACGTTAAAAGCCTCTGAGTTTTCAGTATCTCCTGTAAATAACTTTCCCTATTCATATAATAAAGGAATATTTGTATCTTTTTTCCATTATCCCTCAATAAAAAACATTTAAATTTTTAGATCTAAAATCCCAAAATCACCATCAAGATAATGAGACTTGAAACTAATGATTAGGCTATGGCATCCTGCTTCCGCCTGAGAGCTGGAGTAAGCAGAGACAGCATGAGTCAGAATGCCAAGGACATCAGACGGGTTTGGCTTTTCTATCTTCAGCCTACCTGTCTAAAATCACAATTGTCACAGTCACCCACTGGTCTTGACACACATTCTCAGTCTGAGTGAAAAATTGCCACATATGCCTAAAGAGAAGAAAAGCAACAGTATCACTTGTATCAGGAAGGTGTGTATTACTCTCAGTTAAGAGACACCAGGAATTACTTTCAAATGCCACTTCTCCAATATATTTGAAAGGACTCCCAGGGGATCAGGTCCACTGATGAGGATAATGATCTTCCTAACCTAAGCCATGTCACTCCGTTCCAGTGCTAGCGGACAGTTTTCAAACTCTAACAGAGTGGGAGTAACTAATCAGGAAGATTTGAACTAGGCATCTTCCCTTGGGAGAACTAAACAAAAATAGAGGATAATGAGGCTGAACCAGTTTTGTCGTGGGGAACAATCGTAATATCTTCTATCACTCATTGTCAAAGTATTCCCATTATGGAAAGAAACATGTGATTTGCTTCTATCAGATAATTGCTTAGTTGTTCTGTTGTCTTTTTCTTCTTCTCTCAATAGATATTAAATTTTATAAAGGGCAAGGATTACAGTTTGTATTATATTTCCTTTCTATACACAGCAGTACTCCCTTCTACCTGTTCTTCTTACGGTCAAGAAAAATTGCCCCATCTCCTTTCCATAACCCAGATTTTTCTTTACCCTGAGTCTAAGTGCAGACAGACCTCATCAAGAAGAGACCGATAATTACTCCCTGGGCATTGTTTAGTAAACAAATGATCAGAATTGGCCTCCTGGTGCACTATTGATATATTTGTAACTTCAGAAGTTAAAACCAAAGTACAATTCTTCAGAAAAACTCAACACACCTACAGACCCCACCCCACCACACACACATGGGTGAACACAGAAAGAAAAGATAGTAGAGTCATGAAATAATTCAATTCACTTTAAGAGTCTGTTAAACCTTTAGTGTATGATAGACGTTGTGCTAGGTGCTGTCAATGATACAGAATTGAATTATACCTGGCTCGGACCTGTAGCAATCCACCCTCTGGTAAAAAATACAGACAGGGATATAAACAACTCCAGGATGAGACAGTCTATAATAAACACAACCCTGGAAAAATAAATAAAACATTATAAGACTATCAATTATATGCATAATTGCAGAGTTATTAAATCACTATGTCTACATAGTGAGCTATATAAATAGGCATTTCAACTAGACCATCCATCTTTCCACACACGGGAGTCAACACAGATCTGTGTACTGGTTGGCTTTTCTTCTAAAATTATCACTTTGAAATGTGGTTTTATTTGTCTGTTGTTTGCGTGATGTAGTCAAATGTGGTTTTCTAAGTTGATCTGAAAATTGTGTTATCTTTCCTGCTAAATTGGCGCCTGTCTTTCAGAATGTCATTTTTTGTTGCTAGTTTTTCATACTCCATCCTTCCACAGTTCTCTCTGCTTTTTTCAATTTTTATCTGTTTCTTCCCTTCATTCTATTGTTCCATTTCCTTCCTGTCCACTGTATCCTGTACCTATAGTATTACTGCAGACACATTTTTAAAAACTTATTATCCAAATGGTGGCAGAAGTAGTTTTCTTTTGAAGATAAAAATATTACCAGGAGGACAATAATCTCCATCAAAATCATGCATATCATTCTGGAGAGTGCTAGTTCTCAGCAGCAGTAGCAAAAGCATATTTTCCTTTTGAACTTTCCGTGGCTCTGTTAACAAAACTGCTGGTCTTTCTCTACAACGAACAGTTGACAAAGGCAAGAGCAGACTCATGAACTAACTACTTTTGACCAGTGGAATTTTGGGCATGTGGTAGAAATCAAAACTTACTCACTGATTGGTTGGTAATTTAACTCCTCTGGTGAGAGAAACATAGTAAAGGTACATAAGCATTCACTATTTTAGATTGTAGTCAATTACCTAATACCGTATTCATATGTAGTTTCTTATTTGATCCTAATTGCAAGACTGTGAGACAGTCTAGGTCTGGATTTCCTACTTTTCCTAGAGAAAGAGGCTGAGGTCCAATAACATACAGTGAGATGATGGCTGTCCCTGAGCAACTGGTACAAGAGTCCTGGTCCTTGGACTAAAATCCATTGTTTTTTAAAACTAACATTTAACCATCAGTTCTAGTGTTTACAACTTGAGAGAGATATGTTGTAGTCATTAATTTTTTTTTTTAATTTTTGGTTACATTGGTATATATATATTTATGCCTTACAAGAGGTATTTCGATATAGGCATTCAATGTGTAATAATCATGAAGTGGCATCATTGTCTAGGGCAAATGCCCACGGTTTGTCGTCTCATGCCAGGAGGATTAAGGACATGGACACATGGGTTGGTTGAAGAGTGGAAAGTTTAATAGGCAGAGGAAAGGAGAGAAGAGAGCAGCTCTCTCCCTCTTGCAAGAGAGAAAAGTCCAAAAAAGGGAAAAATGGCGGACTGCCGCAGATTTTATAGGCGGGCTTGAGGATGTGGTGTCTGATTTATGTAGGACTCACAGATTGGTTTGGCCAGGTGTGACGTTTACATAGTGCCTGGGGAAGGCTGGTTGCCCAACCCAATCTTATTATGCAAATGTGATTTCCACTTGTCTACTCCTTACTGTACACATGGCAGGCAAAAAGAGAAGACGGAGCTGCCATTTTGAACATGCCTAGTCCCAGGTAGTATATTCCTATGGGCACAACTGCTGGCATTAACCTATGCAACCTTCCAGCTTGCTTCTTTATGTATGAAGTTCAATTTTACAGGATGTTCTTGTTAGAAAAGAAAATAATTCTGGAGCTGCTTTTCGTTAGGAAAATCTTACTGAGGACTTTTGTGCCCTTAATATCTGCCTAAGTAATTTCTTTTTAACTCCTGTATCAATGACAGCAGGGTAAATAGGGTATTCATTACCTCATGCATTTATCCTTTGTGTTTAAAACTATCTGATTGTACTCCTCTCCCTATTCTAAAATCCACAAATAAATTATTTTTTTTTACTGTAGTCACCCTGTTATGTTGGCAAACACTAGATTCTATTTATTTTTTCTAACTATTTTTTTGTACCCATTAACCTTCCTCCCCTTCTTCGCACCCCACCCAGAGACTAGGTGCTTCCCAGCCTCTGGTCATTATCTTTCTACTATCTCTGTGAATTCAATTGTTTTAATGTTTAGCTCCCACAGAGAAGTGAGAACATGCAATGTTTGTCCTTCTGTGCCTTATTTCACTTAACATAATGACCTCGATTTCGAACCATGTTGTTGCAAATGACAGCCTCCTATTTTTTATGGCTGAATAGTACTCTATTGTATTGATGTACCACATTTTCTTTATCCATTCATCTGTTAATGAACACTTGGGATGCTTACAAATCTTGGCTATTGTGAATAGTCTTTGATATACTTATTCCCTTTCTTTCTGTTTTACACCTAGCAGAGGGATTGCTAGATCATACAGTGCCTCTATTTTTAGCTTTTTGAAAAAAAGCTAAATTGTTCTTCAAGGTGATTGTAATAATTTACATTCCTGCCAACAGTGTCCAAGGATTCTCATTTCTCCACATCCTTGCCAGAATGTGTTACTGTCTGTCTTTTGGATAAATGCCATTTAACTGGGGTGAGGTAATATCTCACCAAAGTTTTGATTGTAGTTCTATGATGATCAATGATATTGAGTATCTTTTCATAAACCTGTTTGTATGGCTTATTTGAACAATGTCTGTTCAGGTATTTGCCCATGTTTTAATCAGATTATTAGAGTTTTTCCTATAGAGTTGTTTGAGTTCCTTATATATTCTGGTTATTAATCCCTGGTCTTATAGGTAATTGCAAATATTTTTCCCACTCTGTGAGTTGTTTCTTCACTTTGTTGATTGTTTCTTTTGCTGTGTAGAAGCTTTTGAACTTGATATGATCCCATTTGTCCATTTTTGCTTTTTTTTTTTGTTATTGTTTTATCTGTGCCTGTTGGGTATTGCTCAAGAAGTCTTTGCCCACTTCAGTGTCCTAAAGAGTTTCCACAATGTTTTCTTGTGATAGTTTCATAGTTTGAGGTCTTAGATTTAAGTATTTAATTCATTTTGATTTGATTTTTGTGTAAGGTGAGAGACAGGTGACTGGTTTCATTCTTCTGTATATGGATATTCAGTTTTCCCAGCACCATTTATTGTAGATTTTCCCCAATGTAAATTCTTAGAATCTTTGTCAAAAATGAGTTTACTGTAGATATTTGAGTTTATGTATGGGGTCTACCAAAAAGGGAAAAACATTCCATGTTAATGGATTGGAAGTATATCTATTCTGTTCTACTGGTCTATGTATCTGTTTTTATGACAGTACCATGTTATTATGGTTACTATAGCTCTGCAGTATAATTTCAAGTCTAACGTGATTCCTCCAGTTTTGTTCTTTCTGCTTAGGATAGCTTTGGCTATTCTGAGTCTTTTGTGGTTCCATATAAGTTTCAGGACTGTTTTTTCTGTAGGAATTGTATTAGATCTATAGATTGCTTTGGGTAGTATGGACATTTTGACAACATATCATCTGCAAACAAGGATAATTCGACTTCCTCCTTTCCAATTTGGATGTCTTTTATTTCTTTCTCTTGTCTGATTGCTCTAGCTAGGGCTTCCAGTACTACATCGAATAATTACGGTGACAGAGGACATCTTTGTTGTGTTCTAGCTCTTAGAGAAAAGGCTTTCAGTTTTCCCGCATTCAGTATGATACTAGCTGTGTGTCTGTTGTATAGCACTTTTATTATGTTTAGGTATGTTCCCTCAATATCCAGTTTTTATCAGAGTTTTTATCATGAAGGAATGTTGAATTTTATCAAATGATTTTTCAGTATCAATTGAAATGGTCATATGGTTTTTGTCTTTCATTCTGTTAATATGATGTATCATATTGTTTGATTTGTATATGTTCAACCATTCTTACATCCTGGGATAAATCCCACTTGGTTATGAGGAATGATCCTTTTAATGTGTTGTATTCACTCTGATAGTATTTTGTAGATAATTTTTACATCAATATTAATCAGTGATATTGGCCTGTAGTTTTTATTTTTTCATGTGTGTTTGTCTGGTTTTGGCATCAGGTTAATAGTGGCCTTGTAGAATGAGTTTGGAAGTATTCCCTCTTCCACTATTTTTTGGAATGGTTTCAATAGAATTGTTGTTTGTTTAAATGCTTGAGCATTTAAAGTCAGCTCATAGACTTTTGTTATTGCTACAAGTCTTTTGATTAAAATTTAAATCTTTTACTTGTTATTGGTCTGTTCATGTTTTGAATTTCTTCCCGTTTCAATCTTGGTATGTGTCTAGAAATTTGCTCATTTCTTCTAGGTCTTCCAATTATTGGCAGGTAGTAGCCATAGTAGCCCCTAATGACCCTGTGAATTTCTGTGGTAACAGTTGCAATGTCTCCTTTTTCATCTACTATTTTATTTCAGTCTTCTTTCTCTTTTTCTGAGTTAGTCTGACTAAAGATTTGTCAATTTTATTTAATTTAAAAAAAAACAACTTTTTGGGTTTTTAAAAAAACATTGTTCTTTTTATTTCGATTTCATTTATTTCTTCTCTGATCTTTACTATTTATTTTATACTACTAATGTTGAGTTTGGTTTGCTCTTACTTTTCTAGCTTTTAAGATGCATCATTAGGTTGTTTGGGAGTTTGATGATTAAATGCCTTGAGATACTCTTATTTGGGTTAACTGCTTGATGTCTATAACCTTCTTGTACTTGGATCTTCATGGTTTTTTTTTAGGTTTGGTAAGTTCTCCATTATTATACGTTTGAATAAACTTTCTACCCCTATATCTTTCTCTACCTCCTCTTTCAGGCCCCTTTGAGGCTATGTTTTTGATCCTGTATGTGTGCTTCATTTTTTTCCCCCACCATTTGGTTTCCTGTTTATTTTCAAATAGCCTATTTTCACACTAATTCTTCAATTTTATCAATTCTGTTATTGAAAGATCTTGATGCATTCTTCAATATCTCAATTGCACTTTTCAGCTCCAGAATTTTTGCTTGATTCTTTTTAATTATTCCCAAGCCTTTGTTAAATTTATCTCACAAAATTCTGAACTTTTTCTCTGTGTTATCTTGAATTTCTTTGAGTTTCCTCAAAACAGCTATTTTGAATTCCCTGTTGTTTGAAAGGTCACATATCTCTGTTTCTTCAGGATTGGTGCCTGGTGCCTTATTTGGTTCATTTTCTAAGGTCTTGTGTTCCTGGATGGCCTTGATACTTGTGCGTGTTCTTCTGTATCTAGCATAGAAGACTTAGGTATTTATCACTGTCTTCACAGTGTAGGCTTGTTTGTACCTGTCCTTCATAGGAAGGCTTTCCAGGTATTCAAAAAGACTTGGGTGTGGTGATCTAAGCTGCATCTGAATTAGGGGGCACCTCAAGCCTAGTAACACTGTGGTTCTTCCAGACTTGTAGAGGTATTGCCTTGCGGTCTTGGACATTATCTGAAATAATTCTTTCGATTATTATCCAGAGACTCTTGTTCTCTTCCCTTACTTTATCCCACAAAATTGGAGTCCCTCTTTTTGTTCTGATCCACTTGGAGCTTGGGGTTAAGAAATATGAGCACTCCTGTGGATACAACCACTATGACTGCTCTGAGTCAGACCTGAAGCCAGTACAACACTGGGTCTCACCCAAGGCCTGTTGTAACCACTCCCTGGCTATTTACCTATGTTTTCTCAAGGCTCTGGGGTTCCACAATCAGCAGATAGTGAAGTCTGACAATCCTGTGTCCTTCTTTTCGGGTAGCAAGATATCCCAGGCTGTGGCGCATGTCCTGGGATGCCATTCAGGAGCCAGGGAGTAGAGTCAAAAACCTTGGAAATCTACCTGGTGTTCTGTTGTACTGTGGCTGAGCTGGCACACAAACCCAAAGATGTGGTCCTTCCCACTCTTGTATCCTTTTTCCAAAGCTAGAGGAGCCTCACCCCATGGCTACTGCCCACCGCAGGCACCTAGGGAGTACTGCCAAGCAACCTCCATTGTTCCCTTAAGACTCAAGGGCTCTTAAGTCAGGTTGGGATAAAAGCTTCCTGGCCTGGAACTAACCTTTCAAGGCAGTGTACCCCCCTTTGGTCCAGACAGGTCCAGAAATGTCATCTAAGAGCCAAGGCCTGGAATCAGGGACCCCAAGAGCCTGCTTGGTGCTCTAACTCCCTGTGGCACAGCTGGTACCTAAGGTGCAAGACAAAGTCACTTTACTTTTTCTTTTGCTTTCCTCAAGCAGAATCTCTCCTTGTACTCACCATAGCTGTGAATGTGCTGATTCTCACCCTAAGCAGGCAAATTTCCCCCAAGGCCCCTAACATACTACCTGTGTATTAGACTCACCCAAGGCTCATGATGTACTACTTGTATATTCCTACTGCTTATTCAGGGACCAAAGGCTCTTCAGTGCCAGTGATGAATCCTGCCAGGACTGGGTTCTTCCCTTCAAGGCAGTGGGTTCCCTTCTGGCCAAGGGCATATCTAGAACTTTCCTCCAGGAGCTAGAGACTGGAAAGAGGGCCTCACAATGCTGACTAGTGTCTTATTCTGCTGTGACTGAGCTGATGTCAAAGATGTAAGACAACGTCCTCCCCATTATTTCCTCTCCTCTCCTCAAGTGGAAAGAAAAGTTCTCTTTTGGAGTCACCAGCTGTGCAGCCTGCGGTTAGGTGTAGCCTGTGTTAGCCTAGGGTTAGCCAGGGTCTGGTTGCCCTGGCTGGTGTCTCAGTAGCTCATGTGCCCCTCTAGTGCACGGCTCTGAGATCAGTTCAGCACTAGGACTCACCCAGGAGTTAGAGTCCTTAAGATCCAGATTTCCTCTCAAACTTACTCGGCACCAGATCACTCCAAACTGAGGTGGCCAGGGTTATAGAAACTGGAGTTCTGACCACTGGGATAGGCATTTCTCTTTTGGATAGGGCTGGTTTAAATACTCCTGTGGGTGGGTATCTGGTGAGTTTGGTCTAGTTTTACTCACTGCTATAATAGAGCAGCACTGAGTCCACTGCAATGTCTCACAATTGCTGCACTATTCCTCTCCTAAGCACGTAGATTCTTTCTCTGTGCCAAGCAGTGGCTGCCAGAGAATGGGAGAGGAATGGCATCAGAAACTCAAGATTGTTTTTCCTACCTCTTCAGTGCCTCTGTCAACACCATTAAGTTAAAACCAGGGACTGCGAATGCTCACTTTATTTTTGGTCCCTATGAAGGTGCTTTTTAACAATGCAGATAGTTGTAAAATTGGTGTCTTTGCAGGGGCAAGGTGGAGCATTCTCTTCTCCCTTCTTGCTCTGCCTCTGAACCCTCCACGTCTCAGTCTCATTAAATTCATTTGACAATACCTTGATTTTTGACTCTAAAATGACCACAATTTAAAAGAATAATTAGGAACTCAAATTTATCTTTTTCCCCATTTCTTCATTCAAAATATGCTCACTGATTTTGATGAGGAGAGAGATATTATAATTTTGGTTTGGCTTGTAGTGGTTATGCTTCACCAACTGAGTATGAGATGGAAGTTCAGGAAACATCGGTGGAGGAAGGGGAGCTCACCTCATTAATAAAAGCAATTAGTGCATCCCCAGCTGAGCAGCCAGCTATCCCAGGGTGTTCTCGGTGCACCACAGGCATCTTAGTGCCGTCTGTTAACTGGGCAAGCTAGTCTTGGCAGGAATCTAAATTTTGTCATTGATTTTAATTGTCCTCTCCACTTTACAAACTCCCAATTTCCAGCCAATTATACTTAAGGGAAGAGTTTATTCTTGGGAGAGAACTTCCACTGTTCTCTTTGACAGGGCTAAAAAAAAAAAAAAAAAAAGAAAAAAGAAAAAAAAGAAAAAAGAAAAAAGAAAGAAAAAGAAAAAGAAAAAAGTCTAAAATCAAAGTAGAATGCTTAATTTCTCTAAATATTAGAGTGAAAACTTTCAGGCGCAGTGACTTATTTTGAGTAAATTATGCTTGTTGGGAAATCAACAGTGAAACAGTAGTAAAACATTGATATCTTTTGCTATATCCTGTAAAATGAAAATCCTAGAATAGCAAGCCCGTTGTAGGTGGAAAGATGTGGAGGTTCCCGGCTGACATCCCTTGGAGGATCTATCAGTTACTGAGACCAAAAAATTTTCACACAGTTGGAGAGTTTCTGGCATTTCCTGACCCTTACATAACTTCCTCATTATTTAGCAGAGCAAGGTTTATTCAGCTCTTTCAGATATCAAGGAGAAGATATACCGAGTTTCTTTGTTCAAGGACAGGTTCACAAATACATATGATAATAAAAAGGCAGATAAATATGTCATGTCTGTCATAAATCCAGTCCTCCTGAGCAGTGGGAACAGGAGTCATTACTGTCCAAAACACATCAGTAGCTCTAGTTAGCCTGCAGCACTGCAAATGACGTAACAACCACTCCGGTTGCTCAGAACTCACTTCTCCTCTCCTTTTTGTTCATTTTGTCTCTGCTAATGACTAACTGACTTTAATTCTTTTTTCTCTGGCTCTTGAATTTCGTTTCTACTTTCTTTTTGTTTCTTCCTTTCTGTCATCTCTGTGAGTCTCAACTCGTCTATGCAATTGTAGTGAATTTTGTCAATTTTCTGACTGTCCAGTATTTCTCCACAACTCCCCTTCCTAATCCCCCTTATAAACACTTCTTGATTTGGTATCATCTTGGTAGAAATAATGCCTTATTTCCACTGCAGAAATGAACTCCTGATTTCTTTCTCTTTCTGCCTTTGAGGACTCTGGAGGTGAGCACGGACTTAGATTTTGTCAAGATGGCTCTTTTTTCTAAGGCTTCTAATCTTGAGCAAATGGTACAAGAATTAGAAGATGGTTAGAGGGCTACTCATCTCAACAGCAGGCACATGTGCAATATATATTGTTCCTGTTCCTTTACTCCTGTTTATTTTCCAGACTCTGCATTTTCTATACATCTGCTATATTTCCTCTGTGTCTCTTAGAGATACTGGTCCCATAAATTCCCCCCATCCTTTTGTAAAGTATTACAATGTTAAGTTCACGAGGCTGGGAAATTTTTCTGCTTTATTCACTGTGAATATTTAGTACATCGAGCAATGCCTCATACAGAGTAGGTGCTCGACAAATGCCTGTTAAATGACCAAATTAAACAATGAAATGTCAATTTCTGTTGCTAACTATTAAGTTTCCATGCTGCAATGCAAGAAGAGATACTCAAGCAGAGCCACGTAGGTTGCTTCTGCTTGAAGTGCCCCTTAATGCAGAAGCAGCTTGGATCACCACACCCAAAGACTTGGCTGAGTTGAGACTGAGATTGAAACTTAAAAATCCAAAATTATTAAAATTTGTAGGGTACAATATTGAAAAGGAGGAAGCTACATAGAGCAAAGCCTACAGAGATCTGCAAGAAATGCTCTTGAATCTTTGAGCAAAGCTCTTCTGTGCATGCATGGGATGAAATTCTACAAGTCTTGAGAAAGGAGATAGAAAAGAAGTAGGTTGAACAATTCCCCAGGCTCTCTCATTTTTTCCCCCATCATTTAAACTGGAGACATCATATACTACATAGGGTATTAGTCACTCTAATAAATGTGTAATTCAATTAAGAGAATGAGAGATAGAGACAGAGAGAAAGAGAAGTTGAAACAAAAAACCGCTTGAAGAAATAGCAGGTCAAAACCTGTAAAATCTAATGAAAACTGTAAACCCTTGATCTAAGAAGCTCTATAAACCACAAACAAAGTAAACATTAATAAACCTACACCAAGACACATTATCACATTGTTGAAAATGAGTAATAAAGAAAATACTTAAAGCAATCAGAAAGACAATACATTATATCCAGAAAAAGAACAATTTATAATAGATATCTCATCAGAAAGCACGTTATCCAAAAAAACAATGAAGTAACACCTTTTTAGTATTGAAAGATATTATCAATCTACAATTCTATATGCAGTAGAAATGCCTTTGAAAAACAACTGTTGTCAAGTTTCCTCCAGACAAGCAAAAGCAGACAGAATTTATTGCAGCAGTCTTGCATTACAAGAAATGTTAAAGAATTGAGTGGCCAAGGTGGGTGGATCACCTGAGGTCAGGAGTTCAAGACCAGCCTGGCCAACATGGTGAAACCTGTTTCCACCAACAATTCAAAAAATACAAAAATTAGCTGCACATGATGAGGAGTGTCTGTAATCCCAGCTACTTGGGAGGATGAGGTGGAGTAATCTCCTGAACCCAGGAGGCAGAGGTTGCAGTGAGCTGAGATCATGCCATTGTGCTCCAGCCTGGGCAACAGAGCAAGACTCTTAAAAAAAAAAAAGAAAAAGAAAAAGAAATGTTAAAGAAAATTATTTAGGCTGAAATAAAAAGTTATCAAGTAAAAACTTGAATCTATATGATGAAATGAAGAGGATCAGAAAAGGTAAATATCTATGTAAATATGTTTTTCCCATTTTTAGTATCTTTAAAAAATGAATCATAATTCAAAACTAATAACATTATGTTTGGGGTTTAAAGTACATGCAGAAGTAAAATTCATAAGAACAATAACAGAATCAAGACAAAACACAACAAAAAGCAGAAGAGTGGAACAAAAGTGTACTGAATTATACGTCATTCAGTATAATAGTGCTTGAAAATAGACTATAATGACTTTAAAACTTATACTATAAAGCCCACAGGAAATGCAAAATAAGGAAACAAAAAATATAAATTATAAGTCAGTAGTAGAGGTAAAATGATATACTTTTAAAGATACAAGAGAATTTTTTAGCTCTCTTTAAGAGAAGACGCCAAAGAATGAAAAAGGAAACCAAGAACAGATGGAACGAATCTAAGGAAAATAGCAAAATGATGGCTTTAAATCTAATATATTGATAATTACATTAAATGTACATGGGTTACAACAATTAAAAAATATAGATTTAGATTACATTAAGAGAAAAAACTCAATTATATATTGTTTCCAAGAAGTCTATCATTTTAAATATAAAGTAACCAATAAGTTAGAAAATGCAAAATTAATTAAATAAATGATAAAGTTTTTAAATTGATATCAGACAAAAAGGAATTCAGATTAAAAAAAGTAACAGAAATAAAGAACATTTAAAGGAGTTGATTCATCAAGAAGACCTAATAATACTATGTAAGCACCTAAATACAGAGCTTCAAAATAGATTAAGCAAAAACTAATAGAAATTAAACATTCAATTTTTTTGTATTTCAACAGTCATTACTCAGTAATTTGGGAAAGAGTAGACAAAATTTCACTACCAAGAAATAGAAGACTTAACGACATAGTTATGAAGTTTAACTCATTCACAATGGACTTCATCCAACAACAGAGGAATGTACATTCTTTTCAAGTACATATGGAATATCTACTAAGATAGACCACATTCTGGCTCATAAAACAAGTTTCAATACATTTAAAAGGACTGAAGTCTTTCTTTCTATGTATTTCTATGACCACAAAAGAAATAAACTAAAATTAATAACAGAAAGAGGAATATTCTAAATAATGTGTCACCAAATCTACAACGTAGATTAAATGAACAAACTACTTGAAAGATGGAAACTATCAGAGCTCACTCAAGAAGAAATAGACAACTTCAATTGCCCTGTATCTATTAAATAAATTGAATTCATAGTTTAAAATTTTTCCATGAAGAAAACAATAGGCCCAGATGTCTTCACTGGTAAATTCCATAAACATTTAAGAAATAAATCAGAGCAATTATGTACAAATTGTTTCTTTACATATAGAGAGAGAAACAATTTCCAACTAATTTTATGAGTCTAGCATTATTCTGATACCAAAACCAGAAAGGACATTGTAAGAAAAAAATAAAACTGTATATCGATATCCCTCATTAATATAGACTCAGATATTTATTTACAAAATATTAGCAAATCAAATATAGCAATATATAAAAGGGGTAGTACATCATAAAAATATGGCAGAAAAATATACCAGAAATGTAGTTTGCTTAACATTCCAAAATCAATAAACATAACTCACTTGATAAGCAGATTATAATAGAAAATATATATACATGTTAGCCAGGTATGGTGGCTTATGCCTGTAATACCAGCTCTTTGGGAGGCCAAGGATCACTTGAGGTCGGGAGTTTGAGACTAGCCTAGCTAACATAACAAAACAAAACTCCATTTCTGCTAAAAGTACAAAAATTACCTCGGCGTGGTGGCAAGCAGCTGAAAATCCCAGCTACTCAGGAGACTGAGGCAGGAGAATCACTTGAATCCATGAGGTGGAGGTTGCAGTGAGCTGAGATCACACCATTGAACTCCAGCCTGGGTGACAAGAGGGAAACTCCATCTGAAAAACAAAAAACAAAACTAAAAAAACATATGCATGTTAACAGAATAAAAGAAATTATGTTGTCATCGTAATAGGCGGAGAAAGTATCTGACAAAAGTCAACAGACACTCATAAAGAAAACTCTGATCAATCTAGAAATAGAATGGAGCTTTGTCAACCTGATAAAAGGCATGTGTAAAAAACCCATAGAAAACAGCATACTTTATAGCGGAGTATCAAATGCTTTCTTCCTACAAGTGGAAGCAAAGCAAAAAGGGATCAGATTATTTCAAAGTAACCTAATATGTTCTAGTACAAAAGTGAAGATGACTTTTTGGAATCCAAAGACATTCAGCAACCAACATGGTAAAATCACAATGTCTGGCATCCAGTGAAAATTTGTTTATGCATGAAAAGAATCAGGAAACTGTGACCCAAACAAAGGAGGAGAAAAATCAATAAAAACTGTTTCAGAACTGACACAGATGTTACATTTATCAGCCAGAAAACTAAAACATTTATTGTAACTCTATTTTATGTATTCAGAAAGTTAAGGAGTGACATGTTAAATATTTTTAAAGTAAACAAATTAAAATTCTAAAGATGAAAACTACAGTGAGATTTTAAAATGCAGTAAATGGGATTAATGGCAGATAAGACACCACAGAAGCAAAGATTTGTGAACTGGAAGACATTGCAATAGAAACCATTCAAACACAGAAGAAAAGAGCAAAAAAATCATGAGCAGAGTATCAGTGACCTATGGGAAAACTTCAAGTTCCATATACATGTATATAGCCTAATACACCTGTATTTTGAGTCCCTGATAGAGAGAAAAGGGAGTGCTATGGCCTTTTGCAAATATGTAATATTCTTTCAAGAAACAGTTCTAACTCATGGTGAGTTTTAGTCAGCATGCAAATCTGGACTCCATTGGTAGACATGTTCTAATCCCTAAGCGAAGACTGCTTCAAACAGGAAACAAAGCCAGGATACTATTGAATTAGGAAGCTGACGATACTTCTTGGCCATCTGTGGCCAAGATCCATCAGAAATTAAATTGATATTTTAATGCTCAAAGAACACTGGCCATCTAAGGTTCTTGCCAAATGCAGGGGGAATGTGGTAAGGCAAGATGGGAGTCAAAAATTCAGCTCATAATAATCTCAGAAACAAAAACTATATCTGCCACCCTATTCCCTTCCACAATGGTTAATGAATATATTTATATATTGTAACTAATTTCCCTTGACTTTCCTTTTCATTCCTTCTATTAGACACAGGAAATGTAGGCGAATATTATAAAATAAAGTTGGTTTGATAATTCTGGAAAGTTGGTGAATGGCCCAGAAATCCTCAACTCAGAACTGAGGCAAGTAATTTATAGGAATTTGAGTATAATTCTCACAAAGCAAAGGTAAGCAGTTCACTGAACTGTGAAGCACAGTGGCATTGTATAGGCAGTGGAGTTTTTTATTTTGTTTTGTTTTCTACTTTTCATGTGCATTTGGGAAAAAGGGTGTAAGTGTGTATGTTAAGCAGTAAAAAGGAGTGAAGACAATTGGCATCTGACATACAGAATTTGTAGTTGACAAGTGTTCCAAGCCCCTCTTCCAAATGGTACTTTGATCCCTCAGAATAATCTTTCATTGTGTGTGATCATCAAAGGTGCTCGTACCCAGCTCCTGCTGCAAAGACCACTGGAGCTAGCCTGTCTCATTCCCTACCTGGATAACCAAGGAATGAATATTTGATATAGAGTTAGTCCAGGAGCCTGGGGTCCTTGAATCTCAGAGAAAAACATTCAATGTTGTAAGAGATGTCTGGAGGTCGTTTCACCACTGCTGCAGCACAATGCCTCAGGGACACTGTGTTCCTGACGTGTCTCCTGCCGTCCAGTCTTCCACAGATCCCTGGGTCCTGCTTATTTTCCCATCCAAGTCCTCTAGCCTCAAATCAATCCTGGGAGCCCCAATATCCTTCCAATAAATTATTTTAGCCTACGCAATCGGGTTTTGTTTGTTTGTTTCTTATAGTTGTGTGTGCTGATTTATACAATACTCTGCTCTTTGTGTTGAGTTTTTTATGATTTTGCATTCCGACTCCTTAAGAGACTGGAGATACAATTGGATTAGACAGCCACCATCCAATAGGGAAGATTCTAATTGGGTACATACGTCATCATGTTCCATCCTTCAGGCCACTCACCAGTATACACATTTTGTTCTGTGGTCAAGGACTCAATCTAGTTTAATTTATCTCTGGGCAGAGTCACACACCATCAAGCCTGATGACCTGTAAGGATGTTTATGAGAAGGAGGCTGTAATTCACGGTTAAGGGTCCCTCGCTGAGATGCTCTGAACTTCTCAGAAAGGGTTGGTGTAACCAGTTTGAACCTTGTGTGGCTTCCTCAGGACAACATAAAAAGCTCTGAAGATTTTTCTTTCTGGGTCAGTGAATTCCAGCTACTAAAAAAAAAACCCTCAAGTGGTGGCCCCTGAGAGCTTTTGCAAATACTCAGCAGGAGAATCACAGTTAAAGTTCAGTCCTATTTCTCCTTACCTTCTTAATCACTACGGCTTATTATGTGCTGTTTCAAGAGCTCCAGTTCCAGCCCAGGGGCTGTTGGTCATTGATCCCTGATTTTGTAGGGCACTGCACAAAGTTACAAATTGTATTCTCTGGTCTGAAAAGGAATGCAGGTTTTTGAGAAGAGAGTAAGTAGGGTTTGTGTGTGTGTGTGAACTGGGAGAGCTTAAGCACAGGAAGAAACTTGTGGAATGTTAATTACAGCTGGTGATTATGACAATGGGTTGACTATTGTGTTCTTTCTCGAAAGCGATGTTTCAATGTGTGATGACAAATATTGATGAAGCCTTTTTACTTTAATTGTGATTCTGTAATCTAGACTATCTTGCCTGCTGCTGGTTGCCATTCACTTTTATTATAGATTTTGCAAATTAGACAGTCACTCTGTGTTATCTGGCATAAGTGCAGAAAGCAAATAGTGCTTGGGGAAAGTACATTATTAAGCCTACAGAGTAAGCTGTTACAGGCACTGTGCCTCCAAACCACAGTCTCCATCTTCTATCCCTCCTATGATGAATGCAGCCTCCCCCATACATTAGAAACAGAGAAACTAAAATCTAATGTTTATATCTCAGCATAAAAGGAATAAAATGCTCACAGGCAATCTGCCAGTGTTTATTAACTGCATCCTAGTAAAATGTAACCGTGGCGGTGCCTTCTCATACATGGATGGCAAGATGGGATTTCTTCCCTACCTCTTTCTTTGTTAATTCTTCCCCTCTCTGTCACTGGTAAAACAGGATGGAAGCATAATAATTCACAGGAACTGGTCAGTGCCAGTGAGAGAAAAAAATCCTCTTTGGTAGACTTCCTTGGGAAGAACTTGAAGGACTTAAAGACTGCCCCAAGCCACTAGCTTTTGGGATACAAGGAGTCTCCCAGAGCTCCTCACATGCCTTTAGGAATCTCCAAAGAACTGCCTGGCAGATATTCAGGGCCCTGAAAGGAGGCGAGAGGCTTAAAAGACCAAGAACAGGCCTGGTGTGGTGGCTCATGCCTGTAATCCCAGAACTTTGGGTGGCCAAGGCAGGCGGATCCTGAGGTCAGGAGATCGAGACCATCCTGGCCAACATGATGAAACCCGGTTTCTACTAAAACTTAAAAAAAATTAGCTGGGTGTGGTGGTGCACACCTGTAGTCCCAGCTACTCAGGAGGCTGAGGCAGGAGAATTGCTTGAACCCAGGAGGTAGAGATTGCAGTGAGTTAAGATCATGCCATTGAATTACAGCCTGGGCAACAGTGTGAGACTCTGTCTCAAAAAAATTTTTTTTTTTTAAAAAAAGACCAAGGACAATGCCAAGGGAGAAGAGATAGGAAAATCGAAGTGAAAAGATACTCACAGGCCCATGTGAGATTGATTCTGTATGAACTGATAGGTGACTTCATGCAAAAATAAAACAACACAACATAAAAACCACCTGAAAAACAATTTTACCCTTTCCTCTCTACTTTGTTTGTGTACTTGGGGATCTCTTTTTGGTAAAGGATGTATCTGCATGTCCTTCAAGACACTGTGGTTATAACTAAAGGATTCTCTGCTTCATGCTCATGTTTTGTCAATTCCCTATAAGAGTTGAATACATCTTATATTGTAATGAGGCCCTGGAAGACCAGCACAGTACCCCATATTCTTTCATGCTGCAGAGCATAGACAGGCACATTAGGCTATCTCTCAATAGATAGGGATACATTCTATGGAAATATGAATTAAGGAGAAAGGATGCACTCGAGAAGCTACCTTCCAGGCAGCCCAGAGAATTAGAGCATTGTTTATTACCATTCAAGATACAACTGTAACTCAAGAAGTTAAATGGTCATTATGGTGGCCCCAATGCCATTCTAGTATTTGTTCCCTCAGAAGGGAGCATTTGTTGCTTTTACTCTAGGTTCATGTTAGAAACATGGCTACCATTATTCTTAGTTTCTACTGCTTAAGTTCCTATTGATTTTGGTGGGATAAGTGGGAATGGGCAAAAGATCATATTTGAAATATACTTCAGAGCAAGATCCAACAGGAGCTGCTGAGTACATTTGTCTGGGAATTGAGAGAAAGAGGATTCCGTAGTCACGTCTCTTCCTGATTCTCTGCCTGCCTGCACTGTCTTCTCTCCTGCTACTTCCCCACGGAGTACTTAGCACACTCCTTTCTCTGCCTCCCTCATTATTGCACAAAAAAATCTATTCTTAAACCCAATACCAGAGCCCAGGGACACACTTGTAACTGTCTTTCTAACAAAGCCATTCTCCTATGGTATAAATGTTTGTCTCCTCCCAAAATTTGTATGTTGAAATCCTATCCCCAAAGTGATAGTATTTGAAGGTGGGGTCTTTGTAAAACTTTGTAAAACATTGTAGTTTATTAGCTCCTTTAAAATAATTCAATGTACAATCAACTTTTTAAGGAGTATATAACATACACACACACAGAGAGAAAGGATACATATAAAGGGTATTATAAAGTTTGCATGTGGGTGGGGGTGTAATTTTTGCCTGTGTTTACACTGCTTGAAGCAAACATTTTACCACAATTATTTATAGGTTGCTTAGTTTAGTGAAAGGGACAAAATATGTCACAATTTAAGCCTGAAGGCTCAAACATGAGAAAATTCAATTTTCAAAATCTTTCACATAATCATTTATTTGGCATCTGACATGGCTCAGGCACTGTGTTAGGCTCAGAGAACAAATAAGTGAAGCAGAGTCTGTGTTCTTAGGTATCATCCAAGGAGACAGGTAGGTTTTGGACTCAGCTTTCATTTCTCCAGGGAGAGGTCAAGAATCCTGAGTTGAGTTAGCTACTGTAGTTACACTCACACCTAACTTCTTCAGAACCCATGTGCTATAATCAAGCAAGGGCCTTCAATCCTCTCTCAGCAGCAGAGATCCACACCACACTCAGCCTCAATCTTTGCATGGTTGCATCCTTTGGGGATGAAGCACAGAAAGAAGTTGCTTGTAGAGACGTCCCTTGAGTCCATCTGTTTAAAGATGCCAGGGTTTGTAGGAGGGCCAGCCTAGTACCTGAGAAGTGAGGGAATCGGTTTAGGGGATAGGAGGAGAAAGAGAACCTAGCAATGTGTATTTCGTTTCTGTTTATATTTAGGGATAACAACAGGATAGGACATTGCTTAAAGAAAAATTTGTCTAGAAAAATCTGCTTAGATCTTCATGCTCATGTTTAACAAACACTTGACCTAAGATCTACATATATGACTTTCTTGCTTTCATTTAAGTAATTTGAAATTTTAATTTAAAAATACCAATTTCACTAAATAGAGCAGAATCAAAAGAGATTTGACTTATGGTGATCTTCAATATTATTCAAAATGAAAACTGAAGTCAGAGTCCTCAACTATAAATATGCGATAGGCCATATGGTAAATATGTTTAAAGAATCCAACTGCTCCACTTAAAGGCATTTTGGATTCTGGAAACGCAGAAACGTGGGGTCCAAAATTCAGCTTTGTAATTCTGGTAGAGTATTGGCAGCTCAAATGTTATATTCATCTTTCAAGCCTATTTGATAAGATTAAAGGCAGTTTGCTTAACAAACCTACCACATAGTAAATGCTCCAGAGAAATAGATAACATAAAAATAAAATAATCACAATTTTTGGAAATGAACAACACACTTAGAGAAATACCAAATGCACTGGAAAGTTTCAGAAATAGAATGAAACAAGCAGAAGAAATAACTTCAGAGCTCAAAGACAAGGCTTTTGAATTAACCCAGTCTGAAAAAGACAAAGAAAAAGAATCAAATAATGAACAAAGCCTCAAAGAAATTTGGGATTATGTTGAACAGTCATACCTAAGAATAATTGGTGTTCCTGTGGAAGAAGAGAAACCTAAAAGTTTGGGAAACATATTTTAGGGAATAGTCCAGGAAAACTTCCCTGGTCTCACTGAAGATCTAGACATCCAAATATAAGAAGGTCAAAGACCACTTGAGAAACTCATCACAAAAAAAGATCATCACCCAGGCACACAGTCATCAGGTTATCTAAAGTCAAGAGGAAGGAAAAAATCTTAAGAGCTGTGAGGCAAAAACATCATATAACTTATAAAGGAAAACCTCTCAGATTACAGATTTCTCAGCAGAAACCCTACAAGACAGAAGGGACTGGGGCTCTATCTTTAGTCTCCTCAAACAATATAATTGACAGCTAAAATTTTTATATACAGCAAAACTAAGCTTCATAAATAAAAAAGAGACAAAGTCTTTCTTCAGACAAATAAATGCTGAAGGAATTTGCCACTACCAATCCAGGACTATAAGAAATGCTAAAAAGAACTCTAAATCTTGAAACAAAACCTCAACATACACCAAAATAGGACCTCCTTAAAGCATAAATCTCACAAGGCCTATAAAACAATAACACAAAATTAAAAAAAAAAGTATTTGGGCAACAACTAGCATGATGAATAAAACAGTACCTCGCATCTCAATACTAATATTGCATGTAAATGGCCTAAATGCTCCACTTAAAAGTTACAGAATGGCAGAATAAAAATTTACTAACCAAGTATCTGTTGTCTTCAAGAGACTCGCCTAATGCATAGGGACTCACATAAACTTCTGGTAAAGAAGTAGAAAATGATATTCTATGCAAATGAAAACCAAAAGTTATTAAAAATAGCTATTCTTATATCAGACAAAACAGATTTTAAGGCAACAATAATTTAAAAAATAGAGAGAGAGACATTATATAGTGATAAAAGGATCAATGTAGCGGGAAAATGTTGCAATCCTATATATATAAATGTATTACTAAACCTAAGAAATAAGATAGCTGGCAACACAATAATAGTGGGGGACTTCAACACTCCACTGACAACACTAGACAGGTCAGCAATACAGAAATTCAACAAAGAAACAATAGTCTTGAACTATACCCTAGAACAAATGGATTTAACTGATATTTACAGAACATTCTACCCAACAGCTGGAAAATATACATTTTTTTATCAGCACATGGAACCTTCTCCAAGATACGCCATATGATAGGTCATGAAACAAGTCTCAATAAATTTAAGAAAATTGAAATTATATCAAATACCCTCTCAGACAACAGTGGAATAAAATTAAAAATTAACTTCAAAAGGAACCCTCAGAACAATAATTCTTAACTCTAGGAGTTTTCCATCTTGGGAACTTTTAGTTGGAATTCATAGGAAATTATACCCCAATCCTGTCGTTTCTACAAAGATGCTTACTTTCCACCTGATCCAATTTTCTCTTCTTAAACAAATAATAGAGGTCATTAGAAATTCATGATCAAACTGTGCCTTAAATTTGTTTCCTTGTGAATTTAACTTTAGAAATTAATGAGCTCTGCTGATACATTTTCCTGGTGAATTAATGAAAGATTATGTAATTCTATTGAGCTAGATCAGGAATTCTAAGTTCTATCCCAATGGGACATCTGTCCTGACCTGGGCACTAGACCCAAAATTTCCTTCTGGAGTTTCTTAGAATAACATGCCACTTAAGTTTGAATCAGGTGTTGATGAGAAGGGTGATGGGTTCTCAGTGAGAAAATGAAAATTAGGGTACTATGGTCAAACTGGGGATAGGGCCTTGAAAGTGTCACCATTATGGTGCAGTAGAAGAGTTGGGAAAAGTTTCTTGTTTTTGTTCATTTGTATCTGAGGAAGTGAGTCCATTTGAGGGGTTCTCAGGCAGTGTGATTAGTAAGTATTCTGAATTGTGAGGATGGTGGAAATCTCTGTGAGACTAAACTCCTAGGTGAACTGAATGTTCCACTTAATTGCATCTCATTTTCATGGGAGGGAGCCATTTCCCAGATTTCTAAGGCTCTTCTGCTCACATGTAGACTACTGGTGTAGCTGTCAGTGCTTTGGAGGCTGAGAAACCCCAAGAGCTAGCAGTCAGGCTACCTCACTGTCACAATGCAGATCACAACTCTAAAGTCTTGTGTGCTATTAATCTCTTAGTGTGTTGAACTTAAATTTGTTTAATCTATGCCACCCAGGTATGTTACTTCATTTAATCCTCATGACAAACCCAGGTGTAACTATTATCCTCATCAATGACATGAAAACTGAATCTCTCAGAGGATAAATATCTTATCCCAGATCAGACATCTAGTGTGTAGAGGATTTAGGATTTGACTCCAGCAAATCTACTAAAAATAAAAACAAAGCATTGATCTGAGATTATGTTTTTGGGAATAATTTCAACTACCAAATACCATAGATAAGCAACTGTAAAATCCATAAAATCTATGAGTGAATTAACATTTTCTTCCTTTTTTTTTTTTTTTTTTTTGAGATAGAGTCTCACTCTGTCACCCAGGCTGGAGTGCAGTGGTGCGATCTTGGCTCAATGCAACCTCTGTCTCCTGTGTTCAAGCGATTCTCCTGCCTCAGCCTCTAGAGTAGCTGGAACTACAGGTGCATGCCACGACACCTGGCTAATTTTTTGTGTTTTTAGTAGAGACGGGGTTTCACCATGTTACCCAGGATGGTCTTGATCTCCTGACCTCGTGATCCACCTGCCTTGGACTTCCAAAGTGCTGGGATTACAAGCACAAGCCACTGTGCCTGGCCATGAATTAACATTTTCTTGAGGCTCAAAATTAGTTCAAAATAATAGCAACTCAATACTAAGTGTTAAAAGGGGGAAAAATATTAAGAATCCAACCCGTCTAGAGCTGCTCCTACTTTTAAAGAAGAGGGTGACATAATTCACATCTAATGAGAAATAAATCTTTATATTGTTCTCTTCCCACCTAAGCCAGTGTCTAGAACAGTTTTTCCAGAGTTTTTGTGGGTTTATGAAACAAACAGAAGAGACCAAGCCAACTAATATGGCCACAGCCTACAACCCATTTTGTGTAAACAATCAATAAATCTTTTTTAAAAAGAAGACTAATACAGAAATTTTTTTTTGCATTTCTATTGTTCAAATCATGTTTGTATCATAAATTGTTAGTAAAATTGGCAATATACAAAATATCTTGGGTGAGTAATTATTGAAAAAAGTGAGGAAAGGGCTGATTTCTGTATCTACATTATTATAAAGAAGAGAACAGGCAAAGCTGCAAGAAGTGAGGCATTAGTAAGTTCCAGAGCCCTGCAGGAGCAGCAGGCCACAGCCAGAAATGACCAGAAGAATGGAAGCCCTCGAGAGGGGGTTTCACTTAACTCTGGGTCTTTATAGGGCAACCACATGATAACAGGGAAAAGATGGATTTTTGACCATCAGTCACTTTCCATTTGCCTGATCATATCTACTAAAGTTATTTTGGGGGATTGTTTCTTGAGACAAATCAATATCTTTAAAAATGTATCCAAGGCAGGAAGAACTATCAGGTGGAAGTTTTTGTCAGAAGCTTAAAGAAAGGCCTAAAGGAGGGTGTGTCTTAAACGCTGGAGTGCAAGGCATGACTCAATCTCTGGGACCCCAGCTGCTCACAACCATCCTGTAACAACCATCACAGTGGCCAACATTTTCAGGGAAAGGATCAATACAATTTCCTCCTAAGAAGGAAATGGGAGAGAACAAAGAGGGAGGAGAATAGGAAAGGTGCTATTACATCCCCGGGTCAGTTTGTCAGTTTGTCAACTCAACGTAGAAAAACTAAAAAGTGCTTAATTTGCTCCCCTGCAAGGTTCCACCCCAAATAAAACTTCCAAATTAGAGGAGTAAACTTCAGGTGAAAGATGCAGCAGTTTACATGACATGAGAATAAATGTTGCCAGTCCAGCTGCTGTTTAGTTTCCAGGACATTTCTCCACCCCCTGAAAATACCATGGGGATGGTGGAAAGTGTATGAATCTCCAAATAGAATTTTGGCATGGTTGGGGATGTCTGTTGTCTCATCCTATGTAGTGCTCCAGATGCTTTGAAATTGGTAAGTCTTGGAAAACATAGACTCTTTTACTCACATGCGTATCCCCAGAACCTGTCTTATGCCAGTGACTGTCATACAGTAACCCTTCATGATTGTTTTATAATGACAGTAAGCATATATTAAGGCAGATTATTATGTGGTGCTAAGTACCTGATGTGGTTTGGCTCTGTGTCCCCACCCAAATCTCACGTCACATTGTAATCCCCAGCGTTGGAGGAAGGGTCTGGCGGCAGGTGATTGAATCATGGAGGTGGTTGCTAATGGTCTAGCACTATGCCCCTAGTGCTGTCTCAAGATAGAGTTCTCAGGAGATCTGGTTGTTTGAAAGTGTGTAGCACTTCCCCATTCACTCTTTCTCTCCTGCCAGCCATGTGAATATGTACCTACTTCCCCTTTGCCTTCCACCATGATTGTAAGTTCCTTGAGGCCTGCCCAGAAGCAGAAGCCTGTACAACCTGTAGAACCATGAGCCAATTAAACCTCTTTTTTTAAAAATAAATTACCTAGTTTCAGGTGTGTCTTTATAACAGTGTGAGAATGGACTAATACAGTACTTTCAGTAGAATTACGTGACTTAATTCTCACAAAATTGTTGTGATGTAGACTGTCTAACCTCTGTCGTATCAGTGATCAAAAAGAGGCTTAAAGAAATTAAGGGAATTTGCCCAAGGTCAACTTTTAAATGGTGAAGTCTGAATATAAACTCAGGCATTTTGATCTCCTCTAATTGTTGAATTTCATTCACCAGAATGATAGACATATAAATCAAGAGATGAACTGGAATATGCCTATTAATATATCCCTGCATCTCCTGTTTATTAAAGTCTGTTTTATTCTTCCATTGCTTTCTTTTTTTTTTTTTTTGTTGAGACAGAGTCTCGCTTTGTCACCAGGCGCCAGGCTGCAGTGCCATGGCGCAATCTCGGCTCACTGCAACCTCCGCCTCCCGCATTCAGGCAATTCTCCTGCCTCAGCCTCCCGAATAGCTGGGATTACAGGCATGCGCCGCCACACCCAGCTAATTTTTGTATTTTTAGTAGAGACGGGGTTTCACTATGTTGGCCAGGATGGTCTCGATCTCTTGACCTCGTGATCCACCCACCTCGGCCTCCCAAAGTGCTGGGATTACATGCGTGATCCACTGCACCCGGTTCTTCCATTGCTTTCTAATAACCCACTACATAATACTTTCCCTTCCTAAGTCTCTTTGACTTTGAGTATTTATGAAGTGGGATAGTGATTCAATTCATTGCATTATCTTCTATGTTGCATGTATGATATAGTGACTGACAACTTAGTGCTAAAAATGATAGGCACAAACTTTTAAAATGGAGTTCTAGTAAAATAAAACCAGATATCAAAGCTGGATATAGTTTATATTTATTTGGATTTCACCAGGGGAACATTACCTCTTTATGATATTGAAAAGATGATGCTTTTTATGATCTTTTTATAATCAGTTTACCAAAGCACTCTGTCTTATTTAAATTCCAGTGATCCTGAAGAAAAATTGTGCATCCTTAGTTATCATGTATTTGATGGACTTTAATCATTCATGACTTAAAAAATTTTTCAGTGAAAATGAAATGTAGTTTGACTGGATTCTATAAGAAAAATCTGGATGTTTGTGAATCACTATTTAAATGGCAGTGTAAGGTAATTAGCTATATAGTTCACAAAGGCAAATACTTCTTCTTAAACAGTGAGTGATTTGATTAAACGATTCTTTCTTTATGCTTGGATACTTCTACCATAACAAATTAACAACAACCACCAGCCGAAATTAAGTACTATATTTTTTGAAGTATTTCATTCATTGACTTATGTTAATGAAATTAAAATAAAAAAAGAAAATATGTTGACTACTCAAAAGTGTAAATTGCTTAGGTTTGTCTTATGCAGTACAGAATGGGAATGAATGAATAAAAGGCAGAGGTATGGAAGTGAAGCCGTCTTCCATTATGTCCAAAAGGAGATGTCCAAGGGAAGTGCTTATCCTCTCAATATGTAATTAAGGCTCACTATATTAAAATACAATTAAGAGCCATTTATTATTATCATTAATAAGCTCATGTTAATTCAAGTATCTAAAGTATTTTTAGGTAGGGTATTGATCACTGAAGCTTTAGACAAAGAACATAGCAGTGGTGCTTTGTGTATCTAAACTTTCAGAATATAAAGGGGAAAGATTAAAATCTGTGTCAGGGCTGAACACAAGCTCAACTGCTGAGTGAAAGGTACCTATGTTTGTGTCCGATTATCAGGGCAGGACAACATGAAGCAATTGCCTACTGGCTTCACCCAGGCCATTGTTTTTCAATCCATGTTCCACAGAGCCCTGGATTATTTTTTTGAGGATTATTTATTGAGACAACTCATCCTGATGCTAGAAAAAGATCTCCAAGAATATCGAGGGCCTCCTTGGGGTTAGTTAGGAGAGGCTGAGTGAGCAGAGCAGAAGCCCTAAATAGCTTCTATCAGAGCAAGTCTATTTTGCGTGCTTTTGAGTGGTGTTTCACTAATGCTTTCATTTTAAAAAAGAGTTCTGTTACAAAAATATGTTAGAATAGTGTGCTTGGCTTTTTTATTTATTTAATTCCTCAGGTCTCAGCTTTAATACCATCTCTTTGGAAAGGCTTTTTCTGACCCTCCACACATCCAAGATATCCTCTGCCTTAGAACTCTCTTTCTTACCCTTTATTGTAAACTTAATTATTTTTGGCTATTTATTTCCATACTTTTGAATTGTCTGACTCCTACATAGACATGTAAGCCCTTCTAGGGAAGATGCCTTATCCTTCTCATCCTCCTTGATTTTTTTTCTATGTCCCCTGTACTTTCCATCCTGCCCAATACATAGTAAGTGCTCAATAAATATGCCATGAAGAACTGAATGAAAACTAAATGAACGGGTAAATGTGGTCATAGCTGTCTTTATTATATAATTCAGGCATGCCTGATTATGTCTGGAAGATCAGAAAAGAGAATTCTGTACTACCCAATGACCTATGTGTACACAGGTAGCATTCTTAGCAAGAATCAGTGTATAAAGACATTAAAGTCAAAAGTTTCCTTTTTGCCCTAGACACTTTGCTTCTCTGCATGTAGGCCTACCTTCTGTTAGATTCTAGAATACGTGCACACACATGTGCCACCTGAAAGTCATAATTTTAAAGATTGTCAAACTAATATATTTTATTCAGGTTATCTATACAACCTGGGGTGCAATCATTATAAAACATTGTGGAATAAGGATGATAAACACCAGAAAGTGGGAAAATGTATTTGTAAGAAACTGAGTGAGTGGGCTGTCTTACTGCAGGAGGAGCAGCTATGGTTTTACATCTATAGCACATCAGGTGAAATAAAGCAAAGCTATCTCCGGAGGCTTCACAAACCTGTCCTCTCACTTCCCGTAAGCACACAGAGACGCTGGCCTCAGAAAAGAAAGAGATCCCCAGAGGTCTCTGGTTGCTTGTGATTCTGTGTGGAAATTTATGATTCTTATCTTACAGGCATTGACTGTGGCCTTGAACAAAAAGAAAGGGGCAGGGAGTAGATTGTAATTTATAAATGTGTAAATTAAACAAAATCTGCTTGAGAACGATTCTGACAGTTCAGGTTTGGCTAGCCTCTTTCAAGGCCTTTTTTTATTCTGGGATAGTCACTCTTTTTCTTTAATTAAAATACAGATTTTGTTTCCTTATTTAAAAATGCATGACTGTGGCTTTTCTTCTACAGAAATTGTACCCTTCATTGGCATTATTATCTCATTCAAAACACCTAGTATTCATAAGTCTTTTTAGGTCTTTGGGCATCTTCAAGTAATCAAGTAATCTATCAAATCAAAAAAGATAATTGGAAAGTGACCTTGAAGTTTGATTAATTTACAAACTAACCATGAAGGATTTTAAGAATCAAGGGCCTGAATTAATCTATGAGAAACCACATAGTACTTTTTGAGTCCCACCAATGAATGAAGGTTGTGAATTATTTGTGAAGGTCACCTGAATTGATAATTATTCCCGAGTGAATTGTGTCTAACTAATCTCAGAGTTTACACGCTGCTAGGTAATCAGCTGGGGCATGTAAGGGGGTTCTCGGCTAACTGTAGCTTGATGGAAAGGCTATAAAGCATTCACTCCACCCCACAGTGTGAAGCCACTTATGGCATCAAACTGCAACCACTAGGATCTAGGACTTGGGTTCCAATTTGTTAAAACAAAACAAAACAAACCACAGCCAACCAATGAGCTAAGGAGGCCAAGCGTTAAACCCAGGGGAGTATTAAGAAAGGGAAGTAGGTGTAGGGTGCTAGATGAAATCTTTATATAGAAAAATGGAAAATGCATCTAGTAATGTAAGTGGCTTATAAAATGCTCTAAATGAAATATTTCCTGTGTAAATGTTCTTCCTTGCTGTTCTGTACTTTTCAAGGTAAAGAATATTATTTAGATGCAAAAAAGTGCATACCAAATGAAAAACAAGAATAATAAAAATGTTAAGATTACAAAATGAAGTCTGAGTTATTGTGGCATTGGAGAGCTGGATAATTATCCAGGGCCACTGGAATCCCCAACTCCTTCCCACGATTTCTGGGAATTCCCAGGTCATGTCCTCACAATCTTTCTGCCTCAGACTCCACACTCTCATATTGCATTCTTATGTCGTTTCATTGGAAGCTCAGTTCTTTCACTGTTTTCTTTTTCCTTCCTTCCTTCCTTCCTTCCTTCCTTCCTTCCTTCCTTCCTTCCTTCCTTCCCTCCCTCCCTCCCTCCCTCCCTCCCTCCTTCCTTCCTTCCTTCCTTCCTTCCTTCCTTCCTTCCTTCCTTCCTTCCTCCCTTCCGTCTTTCCTTCCTTTATTGGTGCTTAATCTATGCTACGCAGTAGAATCTATAGGCTTAGGAGCCCTTCTGGTTTTACCAGTAATTAGAATCCACTGATCCACTGGTGTCATGGGATAAATGAGACTTTTGGCAGACAGATTGTTAGGAGATCTTATTGATACAAGTTCCTAATTCAAGCTTGACTGAGAGAACAAGGCTTTCATGAGATTATATAAGCTTTAAAATTACAATAACTTCTCACTCTCCCATCACAACACCATACCCATCCATGTCCGTATGTCAAGATGTGGGTGGAAGGAACATTATTTCTATCTTGTGAGAACAACATCTTCTCTGTTTGTGATATCCAAATAGGCTATGATCATACTCCCACAGCTTTTTTTACTCCCTCTAACTCGCTATGTCATAATGAGTCTTAATTATCTATATTTTATAGAGATAAGTTCATTTTTATAAGAGATACTGAGTACTGTATCTACATGTACTGTATAAATAGTTAAAAAATAAAGATTTGGGGCAGGGGAGTAACATAGCCTGATGCCTTCATTCTACAAGCAAGGATGGGAGTCTTAGGTAAGAGGGAGTGGTATATCAGGATATATAGTGAGCGAGTTGCTATTTGGGTCTAGATCTCTGATCCTTTGAACAAGATAGCAGTGGGCTTTCTCTGTCACATTCTTCATTTATTAAACAAAGATAGCAGATATTCATTTCTCTGCTCAAAAATATTTTACTTTTCCAATATGTGTAAAGTACACTCACAGACGCTGAATGGTTACATGGAACAGAGCTCCCCTCTGTCAGTTATGACCATTAATTTTGAACTCATGCTTGGTCAAGAAATAATGTTTAATTTATGTTAAATCTCTTTGATTTCACGGTTGGTATAATAAAGCAGCTGGTGTTATCTTTAATGAAAAAGGCCAATCTCTTTCTGACTGACCATAGTAATTTATTCAAGGGTGGTCACATGTTTTAAGCATGTATAGTCAGAGTACTTCAATGAAACTGAATATGTGACACTAACAGAGACATGCTATTTTAATTTTGGGAGATCATAAGTTATAAAGGTCATACAAGCTGGAATTGTGGCCATTCTTATCTTCTTATTAAGAGATTATACCTGAGAATGAAGGAAAGCAGAGCTGAATAATGGCAAAAGGGGTCATGAGGACATTATTTGAATGCCTAGAATTGTCTATATTGGAATTCCTAGGAATTGCAGCTATGTGAGCTAATTGGTTTTGTTTAAGCTAGTTTAAGTTTCTGTCACTTTTGGCTGAAAAAGCCCCGGTTAGTCTAACTAGAACCTGAAGTGAGAGTCTAATGTAACCGAAGTGCTTTATGAAGTCTAAGAGTTCTTTAATTTTATTCCGTATGAGCATTTGTATTTAATTAGCTGCAATGTGAAAAGGCAGGCACCTGCTTATGAGAAGCCTTGATTTAGAGACCTCTGGCTTGATTTCATGAATCTCTTTCAATTTCTAAATCCTTGAAGGATTTGCTTAAGGTAACTCAATATTGTGTCTTGATCATTCATGGAGAACAAAACATTTCTATACTTCCTTAAAATGATCTGAGCCATGTTACCACCTCTGCCATTTTCCTTTAAGCTTGCCTTCTCTGTTAGTCAAGCCCTTGAAGTGACAATAATTTAAATGAAACGTCGATAAACACATTTTCCCTCAACTTATGTTTCTAGTTTCCAGAACCCATTTCTCTATGGCCTGTTGACAGGTAGCAGGCAAGATTCCAGCATGGGACATATTGTAGTGTTATTGATTTTTCTGTGATAATAGTAATAGAAATTTATTAAACTATCACTCTATGGGACCTATGCTTTTCTCGCAAAGATTACCTACCCTTAAGGGGCACTCCCAGGATGCTTGTGACTGTCTATGCTAATTAAAGTCTAACTGCTTGAAGTTTAAAATTTTCTACAATCTAACCTGCATCTTTTATTCCAACTTTATTTCTGTCTCTTTGTGTCACATTGAATTACTTGTGTTTCTGGAACGTACATATTGCTTTCCTATTTCTTTGCTTTGATTTGTGGTGTTTCTCTTGCCTACAATGCTCTTTCTCTGATTTCTCTATATGTTCATAATTACCTGTCCTTTTAGGCCAAGTTGGAAGGCCACCTTCTCCACAAGGCCTTTCTTGACCACCTTGGTTGGAACGAATCCTTCCCTGATTGGAACTTGGCAGCACTTTTTATATGTCTTTTTTTTTTTTTTTGTAAATAAACCACAACACTCACCACAGCAATCACACACGTTCAACCTTGTCAATCCATTATTTTCCAGTAATGACAACTGTTAACACCCTCCCCTCTCCTTGCTCAGTAACAAAGTTGTCAAGTTCCAGAACCAGGATTCAACTTCAAGCTGACTTCAAAACTGAAAGTTTTAACCATTGTCCTTTACTGCTTTTTCCTATGGCACATAGTTTGTTATTGATGAATATGTTGTATGTTTAAGACCGGATTATAAACTCCAAAAGGCAGAATCTTCAGTCAATTCATCTGCATAGCCTTGTAAGTGCCCATGTGGAGGGCCAGGCAAGTGACAGATGCTTAAAAACTATTTGGACAGATAAATGAATGAATGAATGAATGGAGATATGTATTTCAGCAATGATACTTTTTGTGGGAATTGAAAATTATTTATCCTTGTTTTTAGAATGCTAGAAGCAGAAGAGTCTTTTTTCTAATTATATGTGATATGAATATAATAATTAAATGATCTTTAACTGGTGGTTGGAGAGGAACACTCAGAAGTATAATGGGTTTAAGAAGAAGGAAAGTATGAGAATAATACTCGAAACAGAGAACCATAGCCTCAATATGTAGTTAGTTATTACACGATAATTTGAATTAATGTATTGGAAGAGCACATGGTGATACAATAGACTTCCATGGACAAATACCTTGATGTCCTGGCTCACAATAAAAATGTTTTTCACCTTTTTGTCAACGTTTCTGACACAGAACAGATAATTAATTCTCAACCTAATTTTCTGGCATTACAACAACATTGACCTTCATGCAAACAATTTCCAATGGGAATATCATCATTCTACGTTTCTCCTACTCAGCTATGTCAGAAAGCTAGCAGTAAAAGAGTGATAATATTTTAATTATTATAATCATGTCCAAATTTATGAAAAAAGCATTAGAAGATTTTAGCATTTCAACTGTTATTGATAACAAATGAATTGTGACCCTCTGTTCACAATGAATGGGGGACACATTGCACTTCAAAACTTCTGCTTTAGCAGATGGTGAAATTAGGTGTTTGTCAGTCACACTGGGAATCATGATAAGTAGCATCAAAGCATTTGGAAAATTAGAGAGCAAAATTCTCATTTGAAAAAGATTAATTGTCACCTTTGCATATAGTTTTAGAGTTTCTTTGGAGCTAGGAAAGACCCCAGCAATCAGCTCACTCAACTGCCTCATTGTTTAGGTAAGCAAACCAAGGTAGAGAAAAGTCACAAATTTTCATCCTCTGTGATCACATTATGTGTGGCTGATATGTTCCTTCCTGAGGAGATGAAGGTCTCTGGTTAGCTTCTGCCATAAGAATTTTAAAGCTCAAGCAGGATCTTCTTTGTTCCAGGAAGATGCTTGGCAGAGTTGGTGGTGTTTCCACGAAGTAGAGTGCATTTCTGTTGGTTAAGACTAAACCTTAGGGTAAGATTTTGGAAGGTATTTTCCTTCAGAGGTAAAATGCTGATCAAGGGAGAGCATTACCAAGCTAAAGACCTAAAGGCATTGGGTCTAATCAGCATACCATCTAGCCCAGAATATTGCCCTAATGTAGATGTCACGATTTGGCTAGTAAGGACTAAATACTGGCTTCCTATTAAAGATGACATGAAATAGCTTGTAAACATTGTAATGGCAAGGGATGAACTTTATCATTCTTGAGTTTCACATTTATATACAATGGGCACTATTATATACAAGGAGAGCTAACAGTTGTTAAAATCTTACCATAGGATAAACTTCCTGTGGGTCATGGCTTCATGTAATTATCTCAACAATGCAACGAGGTGAGTGCACCTTTCATCCGCAGTTTGAAGATGAAGAAGTTGATGCTCCATAGCAATTTCCCAAATTCCCACATCTAGTAAGGACGTTGGATGAGAGTGAGGGGCTGTGGAGAAGGGCAAGAAGGGTAAAGAAGAAGGAACCCAGTATCTCTGGAAGTACTGGGAGATCTCAGGCATCTGCAAGAAGGCATTGCTGCTAGATTTTAAAGTTAAATGGACCTAGGTTAGAATCACTCACTACCTGTGTGGCCTTTCTGAGAACGTATGTCAAATGCTTGTTATAGTGCTTGACACACATTAAGCAATTAATGAATGTTAGCAATAGTAATAATTGTAATCACTATTACTAAGTGGAAGAGCTAGTGGTCTCTCTAATAACTTATCATGACTCTATTCTCTGCGAGTGTATCTACAGCTGTAACTCTGGTAGTAGCAGAGCCTCTAGGGCCCAGCGTTTGATTTGCTTCTCTGCAGATGGTATCTGTTTAGTTTTGTGATGGGTGAATCTTAATGATTCCAGTAATGTATTTTAGAAACTGGATCTTTGGCTGGCAGTCAGAAACTTGAAAGAGATCTTGTTCGCCTTTCTGCCTCCATAATGGTAGAAACTTATCAATCACCATTAAGACATCTCAACGAGTGAGTTGGTAGGATCCATTACATACGTTGTCCCTGATTCTCACTTGTCAGGTTGCATTTTTGTTCCCTGTCGAGAAGTTTGAAATTTCATGGTTATTTATCTGTGTGGATAGTAAAACTTTGGTACTCTCCCAAATAATCTTTTGGGCTTTTAAGATGAACATCAATCAGATTTATAAGCCATAAAGACTCATGCTTTAATTCTTCTGTAAAGCAAAGCTAAATTGATATTGGCTGGTCTAGGCCTAGATTTGGTAGCTTGGAGAATAATACTCTTCAATTATATTCTGTATTTGAGCCTATCTAAAATATTTCTTGAACTTGGAGAGGGTGAAGGACTTTAAGATCTTGAGTTTAATTCTGTTTATTGATGATTGGAATATTTGGTGGAGAGAGTAAGCAAGAGAAAATATAGCATAGTGATGGAGAGGAAAGATTTTGGAGTCAGACAGACCTAGGTTCTAATGCAGGCTCTGCCACTTAGGAGCTGGGTCATTTTGGGAAAATAAGGTAACCCATGGGAACCTCAGTTTTCCTACCTGTAAATGGAAATAAAAATAGCACATATATCCCATGATTAGCATGAGGATTCAATGAATAATTTCTTGTAAAGTGCTTATATGATGCCTGTCAGAAGATCGAATCTCTATAATTAGAAGCTATTGTTATGGATCAAAAGAGTTCACTACATACCAGTTAGAATTCAGTAGCAGTAACTCATTTAAAATGAACAAAGTAACATCTACGGTGTTAGAAATTGGGCTTTTAAGCAAGTGATGTTAGTTTTCTTATAACCTACGTTTCGCTCCTTGTGTGAGCATTTGGTCTTGTGTTTCCACAGGTAGTGTGACTAACCATCCTGGTTTGTCTGGGACTAAGGGGTTTCCTGGGATGTGGAACTTCGAGTACTAAAATAGGTAAAGACCTGAGCTGAGCACTCTATCACAGGCTCTGTTTCTCAGGTTTGCTGGATTTTGGACTTACAGAAAGTCTTGCTTTTTCTATACCTTCGTTCTATTCTCTAACTGTACAACTTCCTTAGACTTAAACAGGAAAGGCAGCACAACTGTTTGCTTCTTTTTCCTTTTATTTACCAGTTTTTAAAAATAACGAATTGGTTCTCTAACATTCTCCAAAGGTAACCCATGAAACATTTGGTGCACAAGTATGTTCTCATACATTTAAATGAATATTATGTATTTAAAATGATTAAAGTTATTATCTTCTTTGATACTCTGTTGGTCTTATCTATAGCCAGTGGATGCTTATTCAATTTTGTTCCTTAGGCTTTTTAAATCACTCTTTTATTTTGATAGTTTCCAATGACAAGATGGAAATTTTATGCTCCAGATCTGGATACAGCCTTCTCTTCAAAGATCCCTTTCTTTTTGGGAACCTTGGTTTTCTGGATACCACAGAGTGGACACTAGGAATAATCATTACTACCAGTTTGATTAATGCTTCTAGGCCTTTACAGAGGCCTAGGGAATATATATTTTCAATTTTTAGAGAAAAAATATTTCATAGGCTTATACTGGTATTTTTTCCATCTGAATTTAGGATTATAAAGTTTTTACTTGATTTCATCAATCTTACACCTGTATACTTTCATCTATGATGGAAATCCTGGTGCTTAAAGACATCAGTATGATAACTAGCTTGCTTTATCCCACACTACACACAAAACAGTCTCAGAATAACAGTACCAACACTACCACCAATAATACGATAATGTACGTTTTTTACATTATAAAATTTAAAATTTACAATGTAAATTCCATTAGGAATGCACAGATAACTTACTATGATTTTAAGTCACTTGAAATTATTCTTCTTTGGTGGTTGGTTATACTACTAACTGTATATACAGTTAGGTTCATTTATTTTATTTAATTTTTAATTTTAGAAAATGGCTATTTAATTTTTTAATAATTATATAAAATTTTGACAATGTTCCAAAGTCTCATACACAATACAAGACATATTTCAAGAATTACAACTTCAAATTCTGACTCTTCTAACTTATTACTTCTCTCCTTTATAAGTAATCTTTAAAAAATTAGATTGCTTTTTCATTTTTAATATAGACATATATATAATATAGCACACACACATATAAAGTGTTTAATTACATAATTTATTTCCTTTACTTTCTTTTTTTGATTTTTTTTTCTTTATTTTGGGAGGTTTGCATTTTTTTCTAATGATAATTTCTATACTAATACTTTTCTAAAATACTCTTAGTCATGCTTTTTGTGGTCTGTCTTTTATTGGTGCACAACTATGAGAGAGATTAAAATTAGCTAAGTAACCTTTCCTTCCCACTGCCCCTTTATATCAAGCACTGATTTGAAGAAGTGTTCTTTAATTCCCAATTAATATCTATAAGATAATCTGTGAGCTTAATCTACTTTTAAAGTATTGTCTTCAACAGTGTGGCAATTCCTCAAGGACCTAGAAACAGAAATTC
>CAUYLG010066349.1:0-42913 GCA_963573385.1 Cacajao melanocephalus
GCCATCTTGGATCTCTCCGCCCGGTGATGAAGTTTTTTCTGTTTCTTAGTTTTCCTTTGGCGGACGCCCCTTCCCCGCAGAGCTGGACCTTCCCGGTTCAGCTGTGCTTACTGTGAAACTCTCAGTCCTCAGCACTTCCAATTGCTGTTCTCCTTCTGGGGGTGGGACCAGCCGAGCCAGACTCAAAGGGCACCCCGTCCCGTATACTCCGCGCCAAGAAGCGCCGTGCCGGCCAAAAAAGTCGTGCTGGTGACCCGTGTGGCTCCTCCGCCGGGAATCTCCCAGTCTGTGGGCAACAAAAATTCGTCTGAAAGTGCGGCGTCCACTCGCTCTCTGCGCTTTCACTGGGACCTTCAAGCCTGAGCTGTTGTTAATCAGCCATCTTGGATCTCTCTCCGAATTTCATTTATCTTAACTCAGTTGTGTTGAGTCTCCTGATGAGCTTGTCAAAGACATTCTTTATCTCTATTACTATGTCTTTTGTTTCTAACATTTTCATTTGACTTTTATATTTTTCTTTTTTTCTGCTAAAATTCTCCATCGATATGTGTTGTCTATACCTTTTCCAGTGAACATATAACGTATTAATAGCTGATTGAAATTCTCTGTCTAGTAGTTCCAGCATCTGGATTCACTCTAATTTCTGTAGACTGCTCTGTTGATTGCTTTGTCTCATGGCAGTGTTTTGTTTTGTTTTGTTTTGTTTTACCTTTCCTTCTTCATGTGAGTTATAATTTTGGATTTAATGTTAGGCATTAGGTATAGGGCTGTAGCTTTTAGGCCTAGAGATGGACACGCTTCTGCTGGAGTTGAGCTTGGTTTGGATTCCCTTGCTGTTATGGTTACCTTCAGTGCACCAGTGGTTTCAAATTTGTTTAGTGATACATTGTCCTTGAGTTTGCTGGAAGATTTTTCTCAGTGTTCCTGCTCCACTCAGTTTTAGGACTTCTCTGTGCTCTTGTGCTTCAGCAAGGTCTCTTCATTTTCTCATCTCTCCTCCAAATGTAGATGGCTATTGGTTGTCCCTTACTGCTTGCTAGCCTGCAGTGGGGAGGAGGGCACTTAGGGCTTTCTTGTCCTGGTCAGGCCTCACCTGCTGGGTTGCTGTTTATCATCTCTGGCTCATTTTCAAGTTTTCTTTTGTTGGAAAGTTTTTAAATTGTCTTTCTATTCTCTAATATTTTTGTTATATTGGAGTGTTTTCAAGTGTAATTCTGCTTTTTGGGCGGGCTCGTTATTTTTAATTATATCTTACATTCTCACATGATTTTGATGTAGTTGGGGTTTTTTTTTTTTTTTTTGGTGTGTTTATGAGTTTATATGTCTTGGAACTTTAGGTATGACGGTACTTTGAGGTTTGTGTTAAAGTTGCATTTTTGTTGGCAGGGTGTGGTGGCTCACGCCTGTAATCCCAGCAGTTTCAGGGATCAAGGCGGGTGAATTACCTGAGGTCAGGAGTTCGAGATCAGCCTGGCCAACATGGTGAAACCCCATCTCCACTAAAAATACAAAAATAGCCGGGCGTGGTGGCACATACCTGTAGTCCCAGCTACTTGGGAGGCTGAGGCAGGAGAATAGCTTGAACCCAAGAGGCAGAGGTATAGTGAGCCGAGATTGCACCATTGCACTCCAGCCTGGGTGACAGGAGTGAAACTCCTTCTCAAAAAAAAAAAAAAAGTTGCATTTGTATTTGTTGTTTCTGCTATTGCGTATTAATAATGCTGTATGTCTTTCAGTTTACTTGTATGCTTGAGGTATTATGAATTCAAACTACAGATCTGCATAAGAGATGGCTTGTGGTTTTGAATTCTCAGGGGAAGGGAATTTTTGTTTAGTTGCTTTGTTTCCTCCCCTTCTCCCACCAGGCAAGTTTTCTTCCTGTCCCCTTCTGCTTACACCTTGCTTACCCTTGTAACAAGGGTGTAGCTGTTTGGCATGAGCTTTATGAGTAGGTTTCTATTAGATTCCTCAACTTTGGTAGAGTCTCTTGTTTCATCTCTTGTCTCTCTCACTCCCTACAAACATCAGAGTAAAAGGTCTTTTCTTTAGAGTTTAAAAGAAACCGTCTGGTAGATCAGGGACTTTATTGGTTTCCCAAGTTCAAGTATTCTTGCTTTTACATCATTCTTGGCTTTTGGATTCTGTACCTTTTGTGCCGTTTAAGTTCTCTTTGTGGTTTTATTTTTTAAAAATCTTACATTGTTTTTAATGCAGGCTTTAATGTTTTAAATACCACAATTCTGTTATTTTCAGTGGGAACTTTAAGGGCATTTAATTCTTTTTATTCCTGAAATAAAAGTCATGATTAGGTTTTTCTTTGAAGTTAATACTTTTCCGAAGATTTTGAAATGTAGAAAGCCTTTTCCTTCCATTTTTACTCTGTAAAGCGTTTGTAGTTTAAATCTCTGCATTGCTCAGTAAGTGGTAGGTATTAAAAGACCTAAGAATCTTATAATATTGGACTTTTGCCTAAAGTAGATAATCTGTTTTATCTTTTGGGATAGGGCAATACGAAGTTGGACTTTTTAGTCACACTTGGGTTTTGAGTCCTGATTCACCTACTTGTGTGAATTGACTTTTTTTTTTTTTTTTTTTTTTGAGATTGAGTCTCACTGTGTTGCCCTGGCTGGAGTGCAGTGACAAAATCTTGGCTCACTGCAACTTCTGCTGCCCAGGTTCAAGCAATTATCCTGCCTCAGCCTCCAGAGTAACTGGGATTATAGGCACCTGCCACTGTACCTGGCTAATTTTTATAGCTTTTAGTAGAGACAGGGTTTCACCATCTTGACCAGGCTGGTCTTGAACTCCTGACCTTGTAATCCACCTGCCTTGGCCTCCCAAAGTACAGGGATTACAGGCATGAGCCACCACACCCGGCCTGTGAATTAACTTTTATGAGAATCTGTACCATCTGTTACAATAGGAAAAGTAGCTATGTAATAGGGTTATTGTGAGCCTTAAATGAGGTAAGTTAGTTTCTGGTGTATGACCTTGTATATACCTTTTGAGGACTGTATACATAATTCCAAGGGCCTAATGTATTTGAGACAAAAGGGAAAATTTAATTAAACACCCATTTTGGCAGATATCTTGAATATCAGGTGAACAAAGATGAATATATTACATAGTACAGTTCCTGCCTTAGAGAGCTTGTCATCTTATTAGTGGTGTTGATATGCTTACTGCTATAGAAAGAGTAATACCTTTCTGAAGTGGAGGAGAGATTGGTTGAGCTAGGTCCTAAGATGCAGGTAGAAGGCCAATATGTTGGCAAAGAGGGAATGGGCTTTTAGGCAAAAGTGACAGCTGTATATGAAAAGATATGAAGGCAGTAGAGAACATGTCCCATTTATGAGAAGTCTAGGTGTGTATACACAATAAGCCAGTCGAGGTCTGAGAAGAGGAATGTCTCTTGTGATTATGAAAGAGATGGCAGTTGTGATAGGTAGTGTCTTAATGATAGCATATGAAGACAGAATGGGTATGATAATACAAATTGAAGAATTAAGTTACTTGGCAGTGTATAAGTTATTTATAGGGGCACATGAATAGTCACACTGAGTTGGCTGCTACTTATTCTTCAACTCGCACTGAGCAGAACACATTAGACATCAGCTCTTTCTGAGACATCATTAGGAGATTTTGCATATCTCATGAAAATTTTTGTTGAAAAGCAAATAAGGGAGCACCTTTTCCAAGATTGTACATATAAGGTGATAAAAGTATTTTGGGGATAGAGTTTATAATGCCTTTGAATATCAAATGTAAGAATTTAAAATTTATTTGGTATCAACATTAGAGGTCCGTTGTGGCAATTTGAACAGCAAACCTTAGTAGTGGTGATTATCTGGGTGATTGGTCTGACCGTGCAGGATAGAATTGGAGAGGAACATGCCTAAAGCAGCAGGATCACCTATTGCTGTAGTCTAGGACTGAGGTTATTAAGACTTGAATAAAGGAGTGGTGGTAAAAAATTAGCCAGGCATGGTGGTGCGTGCCTGTAGTCCCAGCTACTTGGGAGGCTGAGGCAGGAGAATTGCATGAAACCGGAAAATGGAAGTCGCAGTGAGCCGAGATCGCGCCACTGCACTCCAGCCTGGTGATAGAGTGAGACTCTGTCTCAAAAAAAGAAAAAAAAAGGAGTGGTGGTAATGGGAATGAAAGAGCATTATGAGAGGGGTTTATAAAGAATTGATAATCTGAGGGAGAACTGAACCTAAGATTTGGAAGACAAGCAGGGGCACTGAGAATGTTGATAAGATAAAGTAGTGTCTCACACCCCTATATCCACAGTTTCACTTTCCATGTTTTCAGTACTGTGGTACTTTTGAAAGAGAGAGGAGCTAAATGATGAGAACACATGGACACGTAGAGGGTAACAACACACACAGGGGCCTTTGGGAAGGTGGAGGTGGGAGGAGGGAAAGAATCAGGAAAAATAACTAATAGGTACTAGGCTTAATACCTGAGTGCTGAAGTATCTATATAACAAACCCCATGGCACAAGTTTACCTATACAATAAACCTGAACTTGTACCCCTGAACTTAAAAAGAGAGACCATATTCATATAACTTTTTTTTTTTAAAGAGACAGGGTCTCTGTGTTGCCCAGGATAGACATTAACTCCTGGGCTCAAGTGATCCTCTTGCCCCAGCTTCCCTGGTAGCAGGGACTGTAGGCACTCGCCACTGCATCCTCCACATAACTTTTATTATGGTATATTGTTACTATTATTGTATTTTATTATTAATCTCTTACTGTGCCTAATTTATAAATTAAACTTTATCATATATATGTAAATATTGAAAAATATGTGGCATATATAGGATTTGGTACCATCTGCAGTTTCAGGCATTTAGTGGGGATCTTGGAATGTATTCCCCTCAGATAAGGGGCCCACTACTGTGATTGGGTGGGTGCCTAGGAAATTTTTGGTAATATCAAGAGCTCTGACATTAGCAGAAAGAGTAGTTATAGGGGAAAACTGAAACCGCCATTTGTTGTTTATTGGATGTGAGCTTAGTTATAAAGGTAGATTTTAGAGCATGTCAACACGCTTTTATAAAAATAGTCATTTAAAAAATTATGGCGTAGTCTGTGATTGGACAGGCAGTGCAGTCTTGTGTCAGTGGCATAAGCTGTTGAGAGAGATAGGTCTATATTCCTACTCACTTAAAAAAATTTTTTTTGAGACAGGACTTTTGTCCTGTTGCCCAGGCTGGAGTGCAGTTGTGCAGTCATAGCTCACAGCAGCTTTGAATTCCTGGGCTCAATCCATCTTCCCACCTCAGCCTCCTAAGTAGCTGGTACTACAGGTGGACACCACCATGCCTGGCTAATTTTTTTTCCCCTGTAGAAATAGGGTCTTGCTGTGCTGCCCAGTTTGCCAGCTCACCTTTAATAAGTATCACTGTCGTGAGACTGGAATGTCACTAATATCTTTAGGTTTTTCTTTGCCCGAAGAAAGTAGAGATAGTAATACTTGCTTACAGGGCTGTTGTGTGAAATAAGTGCGTAATATATATGCATGCTGGCCCATTTCAAACTCCTAACAAATGTTAATTTTACATTTTATTTTCCTACTTAAAAGATGCTAGCCTTACTTGTGGCTATTGTCATGCATTAAGATAAAATTAAAGAATATTGCATAATGTTTTCTTGTTTTATTTTTTAACAATTAGCTGAAACCATAACCATGATTGTTTGCTAAGTACAATGTGTACATAATCAGGCAGTTTGTAGTAAGAGGAATCTGAAGTTGTAATTATTGAATGCGTAGGTGCAGTTAACAGCCTTCATTTCTGGTAAGTGACTTTACCTAGAGGATGTATGTTTATGTACGTGAGAGAGACTGTTTCCTGGAAGGAAACTGGTCTCCAGATCTTTATGATAACATCACCTTTAATCTCAGACTGTTTTCTTGAGGCAGTTTCTTGTAAGAAGTAAATGAAGCTTCCTTATGAGCCTGTTAAGACTCCATAGACTGTCAGTAATACAAAAAATTGTGATATTTAATGGGGAATATGAACATGTGTTTCAGGTAGAGAATGCCAAAGATAATGAAGATAGTATTTTACAAAGAGAAATTCCTGCTAGACAATCTCGAAGAAGATTTCGGAAAATTAACTGTAAAGGAGAGCGCCAAACCATTACTGATGATGTGGAGGTTAACAGCAATCTTTCTGTGAGTATGTTTAGGAACATTTCATGAATCGTCCTTAATTTTCGTATATAGTATCTTTAAATTATACATATGGTAATATCAACACGTTGGGCTCTGTGTGTAAAAGTTTGGGGCAGGTAAATATATAATCTTTTTAAGTGCTTCTGTTTGGTTGAATTGGTTAGGAATACTCTTATCAGTGGGAGTTCGGTTTTTGCTTTTTTATTGTTGTTTAAATAATGAAAAAAGTTCTTAGGCAGGGAGAGGTGGTTCACACCTGTAATCTCAGAACTTTGGGAGGCCCAGGTGGGCAGATCACAAGGTCAGGATTGGAGACCAGCCTGGCCAATGTGATGAAACCCCGTCTCTACTAAAAATACAAAAATTAGCTGAGTGTGGTGATGCACGCCAGTAGTCCCAGCTACTCAGGAGGCTGAGACAGGAGAATCACTTGAACTTGGGAGGCGGAGGTTGTAGTGAGCCAAGATTGCGCCACTGCACTCCAGCCTGGGTAACAAGAGCAAAACTCCGTCTCAAAAGAAGAAGGAAAGAAATGTAAGCTGTGTCTTCAAAAGTCTTTAATTTTGTACTTGTGAATAGCTTCTTTTTAGACTGAAAAGTAGTTAAGAAATAAGGGTAATCTTAAAAAGTCAGGTGTATTTTTAGGGGAGAGGTTTCATAGTTAACAGTTTCCAAAGGAGTCACGATTTCCAGAATATTTAAACAATTAGTACAGAGCATTTCCTCTTGTTTGCATGTGTTAAAAATAATAATAAAAAGGATGATTGATTACAGTGAAATTCCCAAGGATGTGTTTAGTTCTTTCGATTGTCATAAACAGATATTTACTCATTCCGTGTTAGGTGTTAGGAATAAGAAAGATTATTTAGAGAGTTGTTTTTGCTGAAATAAGTAATAGATTTAAGGCAGCTCTGATATTTGTCACATTTGCCTAATTGCGTTGATTCAGTACGATGATGTGAAATAGTTCTAAAATTTATCATATCTAGAGCCACACAAGGTTTATTTCCTGTTATTATTTAACAATTTATTTCTCATTTTGTACAGTAAATTTCCTCATCACTAATTAAGATGACCTATTTTGCCTTATGCAAGAAATATGTGTCTTTTTTTTGAAAAATTAGAAACAGATTGTTCCCATCACAGTTATATAACTATTTGATGACATTTTGCATATTCTTGGGTAAAGCTTTTCAACATACAGATAAATATGTAAGGTGTTTGGCTAACTTTTAAAAACTTAAATATATAAATTTTTGTAACTCTAAAAAACAAGTGTGTAAACTGAACATCTTGGAATGCTATTAAGTGTTTTTTTCCATTACTCCTAATGACTACACAGTACTCCATTATAATAATAATCTATAATTTATTCAGTTCCTGATATTTGATTATTTACATTGTTTCCAGTTCTTTTTTTTTTTTTTTTGAGATGGAATCTCACTGTGTCGCCAGACTGGAATGCGGTGGTGGGATCTCGGCTCACTGCAGCCTCCGTCTCCTGGGTTAAAGTGATTCTCCTGCGTCAGGCTCTCTAGTAGCTGGGATTTTGCAGGCACACACCACCACACCCAGCTAATTTTTGTATTTGTAGTAGAGACGGGGTTTCACTATGTAGGCCAGGATGGTCTCGATCTCTTGACCTCGTGATCCACCTGACTTGGCCTCCCAAAGTGCTGGGATTATAGGTGTGAGCCACCACGCCCAGCCAGTGTGACTTTTTTTTAATGTAGAGTGAGCACTTCTGTAATAGTAATAACATTTCTAAAATTCCTTTGAGTATTGCTGTAAGTTTGCAACAATTTTTTGAGATAGATTTTTTTATAACTATTGCGATATTATAAGTATAATGCACTACTCATATTTAAAGTGCACAGTTTGTGCCAGGCGTGGTGGCTCACGCCTATAATCCCAGCACTTTAGGATGCCAAGGGGAACAGATCACTTGAGGTCAGGAGTTCGAGACCAGCCTGACCAATATGGTGAAACCCGGTCTTTACTCAAAATACAAAAATTAGCTGGATGTGGTGAGACATGCCTGTAATCCCAGCCACTCAGGAGGCTGAGGCAGGAGAATCACGTGAACCTAGTAGGTGGAGGTTGCATTGAGCCGAGATCACACCATTGTACTTCAGCCTGGGTGACAGAGCAAGACTCTGTTTCAAAAAAAAAAAAAAAAAATTAAAAATGCACAGTTTGATCAATTTTGACATATGTATAATAAAACTTTGAAACCATCACCATAGTCAAGATTATGATTCCTGCCATCACCCTAAAGTTTTGTCATCTCCCTTTGTAATTCATCCTTTCTAAATCCCCTTCCTCAAGCAACCGTTTATCTGCTTTTTGTCACTGTGGATTTGTTTTGTTTTCTAGAATTTTATGTAAATGACATCATATAGTGTGGATATTTTTGGGGGGATTGGGCTTCTTTCAGTCATTGTAATGATTTTGAGACCTTTCCCTGTTGTGTCTATCAATAGTATTTTTCCTCTCTTTTGTTGGTGAGTAGTATTTCATTGTATGAATGTACCACAATTTGTTTCTCTGTTTGCCTGCTTATGAATATTTGGATTGTTCCAGTTTTGGGGAATTGCTAATAAAGCTACTATGAACATTTATATACAAATCTTTGTTGATACATATACTTCCATTTTTCTTGGTTAATACCCAGGAGAGGGTGACTGGTAATGTGGTAAATGTATGCTTAACTTTATAAGAAATTACCAAAATTGTTATTTAGTGTGGCTGTTGCATTCTACATAATTTGTGTTCTTTGAGAATGACAGTTTCCACATGCTCACCAACACATGGTATTTTTATATTTTATTATTATTTTAAAAAATTTTAATAGTTATGTAGTGGCATCTCATTTTGATTTTAATTTACATATCCTGATGACTTACAATGTTGAGCTTCTTTTCATGTACTTATTAGTCACTTGTATATTCATATTCTTCTGTAAAATATTTACATATTTTTAGAGCTTGCGGCAAATTTAAATGTCTTCAGATATTCTCAGAAATTTCAGAGCTTTGATCTTTGAGGCATATAACTTTGCTGTTTAGATAACAGAAGGGTGCTCGAGATCAATATTTAGTGAACAGGATGAGTAATCAAGCCAAGTAGAAAGAGTCCAGTATTTAGATGAGCCGTCTATCTTTCTTACTTCACTAACTGAATGATGAGAACAGTTCATCTAAATCTTTGGTGCTTCACCTCTAAAAATAAGGATATTGTAATACCAGGTTTGCCTGTCTTAGGGGGTGGTGGTTGAAATTTTTAGAACATGTGTGTGTATTCACAGTCTGATCAGTCAATAATAATTATAGATTCTTCCTTTCACATGTTTCAGAACTTGTGCTTCTCACTCAATTTGCCCATGTAATTTTTTTAGTGTTCACCTTTTTCTTTATGGGACTGTTGTAATGGCATCTCTCAAATTCCTCCAGCCACCTTTCACTGTAAAAGCAGTATTTTTTTCACTTTAGAAGATTTTGAAAAATTATAAAACCTGGAAAGTATTGTTTAATTTCTTTATCAGAAGGTATCTACTTAATCAGTTTGTTTCTTTGATTTAAATTTTTTTTGTCTTCTCTCTGAACTTGTTTCCCTATCACTAGTCCTGTTTTCTACATACTCTCCCATCCCCTTGCCACCAACTAGTCCATTTATTTTGCTTCCGTCAGTTCTAAGTGAAGCTCTAACAGTGTCAGTTATTTTAAACTCTTGAATCTGTTCGTGGCCTATTACCAGTTATCAGAAAAGTTCCAGTGATTTAGCATATAAGGACCTTCATAGTCTAGATCAGTCCTGTTTAATATAATTTTCTGTTATGATGGAAATGTTTTATATCTGTGCCGTCGAAATTGATAGCAGCTAGCTAGCCATAGTGTTGAGCTATTGAGTACAATTTACAGGTAAATAACCACATATCCCTAGTTAGACAACACAGATCTGGACTTTATTCACTTTTCCAACTTTATCTATTACCTGTTTTCTATGTATGTCCTGCTTTTTGGCCATACGGAACAAATTAGCTGACCCTTGAAGAAACCACGTGTTTATGTACCTCTTGTATATACTGTTCCTTTTACTTAAAATGTACTTTTCTTCTTTGTCCTCTTAGCAAAAGCCGCAGGACTTAATTTCACGTCATGTCATGGAGGACTCTGATTTTTTTCCTGGGAAGGGTTAGGTACATATCTGCACTTACATAATATCTTTATGTGCCTGTAAGCACTCATTATGATGAGTATAATTATAGTTATACTGTATTGCAGTGTCATTGTTTATTTAAATATCTCTCTCATCAGAATGGATGCTCCTAGAAAATGTCAGCCATTATAATTGTAACCTTAGAGTATATTGCCTGCCAAAGAGAATGAAAGTGCCTGTTCTGTCAGCTTGCTTAGCTTCCTGTGTAACTTGGGGCAAGTTGTATGACCTTTGTATGTCTGTGTTGATAGATAACGTATAGTTTTAAAAAAGGATTAAGGGAGAGAATATATAAAAAGGGATCTGCCTAGTGTCTGGTGCTCTGAAAAATATTCAGTAATGATAGTACATCCTATTGCTGTTGTTACTGTAACTATTCAAAAAATCTTTGTTTCTATTGCTTGCGAAACACTCTTATTTATTCCATACCTGGATTTAAAAAGTGCTTACCAAAATGTGTAAACATATTAAAATAAAAGTAAACAAGTAAGCTAAAGAATCAGAACAAAAGGAGAATAAAGGTAAGAAAAGTTAAATCAAGTTAGCTTGAAGTTAGAACAAACAACAATCAGACAACTAAAATTTACCCTCAGAATCACTCGCTTTGAACAAGGTAATTTTTTTGTCCAATCTTAAAAGATAAAAGTAATTACAAAATGTGTATGAAATTCATTGATGAGTCGCATTATTATACAGAATGAGTAGCTAGAAGCCAATCAAATGAGATGAAGACTGTCTGCCGAGAAATGATGAATCTGATTTTGGAATTAATCAATTGTAGGCCTGTCTGGTAGTAGTTACCAAAGCCATTTGTTTAGCCCAAAACAATCTCCAGGACATGGGAAGAAATACTATTATCTTATCCTTTTAAGTTTCTTGGGATTTTGTATATATTTCATAATGAATACAAAATATTTTGCTAGTAACACATGTATTAATTTTTAAATACATTATATATGTTAAAAATGTATCTCATTTTTTTCCCCAATGCTATGTGTGATTTTTAAAGGTTTTGAGGCCAAATTCAGTGGCTCCTGCCTAATTCCTAGCACTTTGAGAGGCCGAGGTGAAAGAATCACCTGAAGCCAGGAGTTTGAAACCAAGCTGTACAGCGAACCAAGACCCCGTCCCTACAAAAAAAAAAAAAAAAAAGGAAAAAGATACAAAAATTAAAAATCTTGAGATTATATGGTATATAAATCCTTTTCTTCTTTAGCTCCAGTTTACCTTTTCAGCTTTCTGGCACCATTATGTTTGGAGGTCCCTACCTTTGGTCCTGTTCTCTTTATCTGGAAGGCTCTTACTGGTTTCTTTACCTAATTCTGTACTTTGATGAGTCAGTTTGAATCTTGCCACTTGCTCCTTTTATCCAGAATGGGCTTCTATCATGTTCTCTTGACAAAGTCATGTTTAGCCCCCAAGAGTCCATTCATCCATGACCTCTTTAGAGAAGCCTTTCCTGATGTTTCCTGTTCATAGAGTGCACTTCTCTTCATTGGTCCCATAGGATAGTATATGTACTTGCATGAAAGGTGCCCATATTATTCTGCACTGTTCTGAAGATAAAAAATGGAATTAACAGCTTATTTAAGAATGCTTTAAATGCCTGCATTTTTTATTAAATGTTTCATTTTAAATAGCATATAACAGTAAACATTTTCAAATGTAGTGAATTGAATTTTTAATATTGGTACATATGTAGAATTAAATGGTAAAATTAAACCAAGACCAATAAACATGAAACAGCTTGGTTTCACCAAGGTCAAGCCCCAATTGTGCCCTTATTTAACTTGAGTCTCTAGAATATCAGATCTCATTTGTGCTTATTTTTGTAGAAATATAATTAAGCCAGATTCTGGGCATTCTTCAAAGGTTTAAAAATCTTTGTTGGTATTTGTGTACTTTAGTTAAGAAATTATAGTCCTTCTCTTTGATTTCCCCTTTCTGTTGTTGCTATATGTTTTTGTTGCTGCTGTTTTTGAGACAGGGTCTGTGCTGCTCAAGCTGTGGAGTGCAATTGTGCACAAGTTGTGGAGTGCAGTTGTGGGATCATAGTTCACTGTAAGCTCAAACTCCTGGGCTCAAACGACTGCCTTAGCCTCCAGAGTAGCTAGGACTACAGGCATGTGCCGCCACACCTAATTATTTTCATTTTTTATAGAGACAGGGTCTTGCTACGTTTCCCAGGCTGGTCTCAAACTCCTGGGCTCAAGCAATCTAATCACTGCGGCCTCACAAAGCACTGGGATCATAGACATAAGCTTCTGCTGTATTTTTAAATAACAAACAGTGTGCCTGTATGAGTGTTTGTTATATGTTTGTTGTCTATTTAACTAGATCTCAAGTTCCTCAGTAGAGTACATCATAATTTTTTATTTCTTGTTCTCTGTGTTGCTTAGGGTGCTTTTTATATTCCCAGGAACAGAATAAGCTGCTAGTCTGTCTTTCTTCATCGTAGCATCTGCACAGACATGGAGCCAGCCAGGCCTTCCTAAAAGAACACCTGGAAAGAAGGATTTCCATAGCAGCATTATGGATTTGGGTTTTTAAGTTAGAGGGTTTCCCTTCCCTGAGACCTCTTTGTTTATTTTCTTTCCATCAATTTTTTGTTCTGGGATTGTGTAGTGGGTGGTAGGATAGTATGACACACTACAATCTACTTTTTCATTATATGCGCATACATTTCTAATGTAGCAGGCAGTTCTTTTTCATTGCTACTCCTGTGATTACATCGTGTTCTCCGTTCTCTTTCTGTGCTCCATGTTTTGTTTAGATTCAGAGCATATTTAGAGAGATTAATGTGCACTTGTCAATGCAGCTCAATAAGAGGTGCTTGTTAGGACACCACATCACTTACCACCTTTGTGGTGATACACTGAAAAACGGCTGGATGCTTTTACTTGACTATGGGTGTGACCGATTAAGGTATTATTGCAAGTGTGTTTTGCTTTTATGGAGAGAGAGAGAGAAAGAGAGAGTGAGTGAGTGTGTGTGTGTGTGTGTGTGTGTGTGTGTGTGTCTGTCTGTCTGTCTGTCTTATTCATCAAGCCATTCCTGTAGTAAGAAATAGGTCCTTTCCCCCACCTCCTCATGAGAAACTGGAGAACTTTGGTACAAACATGTGATTGCTGAGGTCTCTTCATGGAACACCAGTAAACAAAAAGTTTAAACATTTATCCAAGTCAAACTAAAGGAGGTGTAAACACTATTGTTGCATCAGTCATCAGGAGAATTTAGTGGAAGTTACTGTTTGATGAAGAAACTTGTTAATATTGTGAACTTTATTTTGTATTCGTGGGCTTGATAAATCCTGATTGTTTTTAATATGGTATTTGGTAAGTACTTTCAGAATAAAATGAATGAATAAACAGACTTTTGTTACTTCTAAACTCAGGAAGTTTGTAAATAGGACCTTTGATAATCTTATTTGTGTAGAAGACAGTGAGTGCTGATTATAGTACTACTGAGAAATCTGAAGCCCCACCTCCAAGAATCTTCAGCTTTTCGTTATTGCTTCTCTTCTCTCTTTATTTACAGCCCAGAATACTCTGAACAGGTGTATATTCTTTGTGGTTCTTTCCACCTTAAAAACAAAAGAGGACTTTCTGTTTTTGTTCATGAGTATCTAATATCCTTTAGGAGAATTTTCCTCATTTATCTTCTAGGAAATAATAAAGAATTCTTGATAGATTTTTGTACATAGTTAGAGGGTATTGAGTCCACAAATAGGGAAAAAGCGTACAAGTGATACAACTAAAACTAGGATAAATGCCAAGCTAGAGCAGATACTTTTTTAAAACTTTGTGAAGAAATGCTTATTGTAGAAATGTAAAATATATAGAAGAGTAGGAAGAAGGAAATGAATTTGCTATCATCCTCAGACCTGGAGATAGCTACTGTTACTTACAGTTTTTTTTTAATGTACTGTTGTCCCTCAATATCCATGGGGGCTTGGTTTCAGGACCCCCTGCAGATATTAAAATTTGAGGATGTTCGAGTCCCTTATATAAAATGGTGTAGTAGTTTTGTGTAATCTATGCACATCCTTCCATATACAGTCATGGGTTGCATAATGACATTTTGGTTAATGGCAGACCACATAAATGACATCAGATTTTGGTACCTGTTTTTACTGTACATTTTCTGTGTTTAAATACATAAATACTTAACCATTGTGTTACAGTTCCCTACAGTGTTCAGTAGAGTAACATGCTGAGCAGGTTCATAGCCTGGGAATCATAGGCTATACCTTGTAGCCTCGGTGTATAGTAGGCTGTACTATCTAGGTTTGTGTAGCTACAATCTGTGATGTTTGCACAAGGATGAAATTGCCTAATGACACATTTCTCAGAATGTACCCCAGTTGTTAAGCAGTGCATGACTATATTTGGAATAATTTCTGGATTACTTATAATACCTAATACAGTGTAAATACAGTATAAATGGTTACTATACTGAAATTTGTATTTTCTAAAAGTTGTTGTAGTGTTTGTTTTTGGCTTTTGGGTTTTTGAGACAGGGTCTTGCTGTCAACCAGGCTGGAATGCAGTGGAACGATCACAGCTTTGATCTCCCAACTTAAGGGGTCATCTCACCTCAGCCTCCTGAGTAGTTGAGATTACAGGTATGTGCGTCCATGTCCAGCTTACTTTGTTTTTTTGTAGAGACAGGATTTCATCACGTTGCCCAGATTGGTCTTGAACTTCTGGGCTCAAGCAATAGCCTGCCTCAGCCTCCCAAAGTGTTGGGATTACAGATGTAATCACCAACACCCCCAGCCTGAACTATTATTTTTAATGGGTTTTTCCCAAAGTATTTTCAGTCTGCAGTTTTTGGAATCTGCAGGTACAGAACCCATGGACATAGAGGGCTGACTGTATATATCTTTTGATTAATTTAAATCCTTTAATTAATTTAGGTGATGCTGAATATTTAGTTACATATTCTTGTGTTTGTATTTGTCATGCAGTTAAATTTTTCCCAAAACATTATTTTCAATATTAATATCATGCTTGTATGAGTGAATTTTTCTCCTTTTCCAAACAACTTTTAGGGAAAAATCTGTACATGACTGATTAATTTCTTAGGATTGGTTTATAGAAATTAATTTACTGGATTAAAGGTATGAAAATTATTTTAAGTTTGTACATAAATGTTGGTAACTTCTAAATAGGCATTTTAAAATTGTCTTTTATCATTCACTGTGTGTAAAATTCATGAGTATTAAAAAAAAAAATTCATGAGTATCAGGAAGAGAGCAGGCCCTCTGGTTGTCTGGGGCAGTTCTTCCTCCCTTGATGGTGTGACACTAATTCAGACAAATTTGCCCAGAAAACCAGAATTAGAAAGACTTTTTTATCATACTTGAAATATTTTATGGAGTAATTGCTGAAGCACTTTTGATAATTGTTTAAAGCAGCTCAGATATTAATGTATACCAGTGGTCTAAGACAATGATTACGACAGCATTCCAGTTGGAAGGGGAATAGCAACTACTCAGACATTGCGAACAATTTAATGCCGACTGTTATTGCCCTTTATTGGTATGTGTTTAGTAACTGTGTTATATTCTGTATGTGGCTTTTACAGCACTAGAAAATGTAGTATTTAAAAGCACGGAAGGGGTGTAATTGTTGTCTTTATAGACAAGGGATATAAAGGAATCCAGGAATTCACAGATAGTTTTAAATTGAGTTCATTTTTTGTCATATAAATATGTTGCTCTCTTTTTGAAGAATATTAATACACTGTTTTAAAACTTTAAATTTGCATATACTTGAAGTAACTGCGTATACAAAGTGTATCCCTTTGTGCAAGTATGAAGATGCTTGATACAGCTGCACAGTGTAGAGGGAAAGCAGAAGCATAGTGGTGCCTTTTATTGTTCTTTCCATTTCAGTGATTCTAATTATAGAAGCTTACATCACCTTGGTTGATGATGATGGTTTCTCTCTCCTTCTTGGTTTTTCTTCCTCTATTACTCCCTAAGGATGGATCCTCTTTCATAGTGCATGTGTGTCCAGCTGGTGGCTGTGACAGTTTTTCCACAAAAATGGGAGTGATCAGTTAGTGGGTATTTATGACAGTATGCTGAAGCACACTGTTTCTTACGAAAGAAGAGAGGAGTGTTGGTGCTCTTGCCTCCCTTCCTTCATGAAGGCTGAGGAATAGGTACGCAGTTTGAAAGCAGAAGTCCTGAGGGGCACCAGTAATTAGAGTTAACTGTGTCTGATAACTGCAAAGATGCATTTCAGATGTTCAGGTTAAACATGAGGGGATAGGGGTGGAAAAGATTGTTATGATCCTTTGAAAGGGTTTGTATGTTACCTATGACCATTGCAGTCATTTATTCATATATTTTCCGAAAGACTTAAAGTGTTTTCACTATGTAAATCAGTACAATTTAAGTTTATGTTTCAAAAACCAAATACAACTAAAATACAGAAATGAGTGCTCTTATATTTTGTAAAACTACAGAATTTTTCTTTTGTTCTTTAACTTACTTGGAGTTTGACTTCTCTAAATTGTGATTATAATAATTCACTGCAGATTGGGAATAAATTATATTAATAAGTATAAATAAAATGCCTGGGTTAGTATAAATCCAGTTTTTGTTATTAGGTTTGTTTGTTTTTTATAATGCCTAGAATGTATATTCTCTTATGGCTTACCTCCATCTATGGTAACCTTTCCCTGCCCTTCCTTACGGTGTTGTCACATATTGACATAAAAGATAGGTTTATGGTTAGTTTAGTGACTATCAGAACCTTATCTTTGGCTTTCTAAACAATATGATTTCAAGTATTTCAGTTTGTATTTTTGTTTATAAATAATATACACAGTTAACATAAATTTTAATAACTACATGACATTTACACTTTTATAAAAGTATTTTATAATGATTTGAGGCTTTGCAGAGTCAACATACATTGCTCTATTTTGTTGTAGTCCAAAAGACCTTTCTAAAGCTAAAGATTTCATTAATACAGGTTGGCATCATGGCATTTTATATGCAGGGGAAATGTGTTTGTAAGTGGCTGTCCTGTAGTTATTCTTAGACAATATGTGGATGAGGACATTCTCCTTTGCTGCACTTAATTCATTTGAATTGATAAGATAATGAAATGAGATTGTGATAAAATTCTAAAAGTGATCCAAGTGACAAATATGTTATTCAACAAGTCATTTATTTTAGTTATTTGATAAATTACTATTCTCTTCAAAGGATGTTTATTTCTTAGTTCAGTAATTAAAAGGTGAAGTCATTATTTCATCAGAATGCTGGCGGATTCCCACGTTGACTCTGGAATTTGGCCTGTTTCTTTTCTTGGTATTGTTACACAGGGATATTTTGCGTGATAGGTTTACTATACAGTTCCCTGGAAGCGAAGATACCATGAGATGATTGGTAGGAAAGGAAAAGGATGATGTCATTTTCATTTACAAGCCAAACTAAAGGAAAAGAGAGTTTTGTTCCTTTACTGAGTTGGTGTTTACTACAGTAGGTCTAACATATGGCACTAGTGGATTGCATTTAAAAAACTGGGCAGCAGTTTTTTAAAGCAGCTAAGAAGAGATGGCTGTCTCCCTTGCTAAGCTTGAGGTCCTTCTTTGTGTGTTTATTAGCATGATTTATAAAAGGGGGAAAAGTGTGCATTAAAATTTTGCTTTTTAATTTGGCTATAATATATTCTGTTGGTACTATACATGAATATAATTACCGTCTGTTGTTTAAATTCTTAGTATTCTTGAATCTTGCTGCTAATATTTATGTGTAAAATACTCATCTTTTAGAAATTTATCTTTAGTGAAAGTTAACCTCATGTACATACAAAGCACCTACTGTCATTTTTCTATTTTAAAGAATGATTACGATTAGATTTTAATTAATGTGCACTTGATACTTAATATTCCAAGATGTACATGTGTGTATATACCAAGATGTAATGTGATTTATTTCCAAGAATATTAAGTATCAAGCGGAATTCCAACTTATGTATGATTGATTTAAAATAAACTGAAAAAAAAAAATGGGGCTTGAAAATCAACCTGTATAAGTATTACATGTTTTATGTTTAGAAAATTAATCATGCTTGTTTGCATTTGTGAGATTTAATTTTATATTTAAATGCAGATATTGTGTATTTTTGTATTGTGTCTTTTGGAATTTGGAATTTTGGCAGAAAAACTTAATTCTTAAAAGCTTTATGAAAATCTAAATAATTACATATTTTGAAAGCATAACTTGTCTTTGTTCACAATTATACTTAGTTTAACTTAAATTCTAGATTTATAAGTAGCAGCGCAATTCAGATTGGCAGCATAGTGTTGTTCAGAAAGTTACTCAGACTTTGCCCAAAGATACTGGAAGAACTTATTCTTTTTGTGCCTAATGACAAGATGTTTCTTCTGCAATCAGTGAAGTTCTTTGTTAAAATACCTGTCTCTTGGGTAACAACTCCTCTTATGTTGCACAGCCCATTTTCCCCAAAATAAAAGTGTTGGGTGAATAAAGCAAATTAATTCTGTTGCTTTGATTTGTTCACTGATTGTTATTCTCATAATTTTGGTGCCTGGAGGTGTAGCTAACTATATTTTACTATTGGGAACTGTGTCTTACTTTGGCCTTTAGAAGCCACCATTGCAAGCTGAGTTGGAGTATCTTCTGCCTTGTGGCAGAAGCATGAAGAACAAGGATGGGTACTAGTAGTATTGTGTTTTCAGATAGAAGAGGGTGTGGCAAAATTAAAACCTTTTTCTATAATTTCTACAAAAAAAGGGCAGCAATTTTTTTTTAGTCCATGCTCACTTTGGAAGCAAGTTTAATCATTTTCTTTGGTTTCTTCTGAGTGAGTTTTGCTGGCTTCTTGTCTTTCTAGGAATTGAGCGTTGGCTACAGGAAAGTACCATGTTGTGTAGGTGATTCTTTCTCAAAGGAGTTGTGCATGCTGCAACTATTGGTGTACATGTGATTTTTTTCCAGCTTTCCTTTGCAAAATGAAATTCTATTTCCATTTAAATTTACTATCTACATACAAATCTTAGTATTAGTTTGTATATTTTTAATGTTAGAGTTCAGAACAGTTATTTGATAAATAGCAAATTTTGCAAGTAGAAACCTCTTGTTAACAAATACATGTGACATTTGAGAACCTAGGCTGCCTTATCTATTTGTAATGCAATGAATGGTATCTTACCAGAGCTTATTATTTTACCTTAGGACAATACTGTATTATATTTGAATAATAATAGGAAGTAAAGCTTCCCAAGTATAGCTGTGTATCATTGTACAGAATTAAAAATCAAAATGGATTTCTAAAACTGTCGAGTAGAAAGGGTGCTTAAGCCAATTTTTTTTCTTAAAGATTTTAGCTTGCTGACGTCTCTCATGGAAGGGAGGATGGGGGTTGTGGGTGTGCTTTTGTGTGTGTGTCTGTGTGTGTGTGTTTTCGATAAATTGCTCTTTGGGCTACATCTGCAGATACAGTAGCCAATTGATCTAATGCAGTTTCTGGAGGCTTTCTGTACAGGTGATGTCATCCTTTTAGCTCTATTCTCCTCCCACTCTCTTTCCTTCTTATTAGATATTTCATCTTACTGCAGAGCATAGAATCAATAGGAGCTTCTCCTTAGGGAGCTGCTGTGAAACAGGCAAGGACAGTAGGAATTAAGACACTAACATTCAGTCTTGCTTTAGCAGAAGATATAGTGGTTTTGTACCATATTATATAAAAAATGTTTAAACAGAAAAGCCAGACTTACATCAACAGTGCTGTTTTACTGATGCATTAGAACAAGAAGCAGTGCTGCAGAGCTGTAAACAGTACATGTGAATAGAGAAAATATTAGAATTTTGGAGATTCTTAGGCATTCTACAGAGCAAACCTGTTACAGCATATATTATCTCACTGCGGTTTGCTCTAACTGCCATCTGCTCAACAGTTTTTTTTTTTTTTAAACCTCTGGTGGTTAAGAATATAAAGAGGAAAACTTTAATCTTCAGGATACAATGTTTGTTTTTGATGCAGAAGAATCACTGCTGCAGTGCTTGTTCTACAAAATGAAATAAGTTGAAGAAAAGACAAAGCTATATTACGGAGAGGAAAGATTTCACAGAATCCAGGAACACAGATTTGGTGCATGTTGCCTGATTTGCTTTGATTGATACTGTATTAACTGTTGTGCTACCACTCTGCATGTCTGTGCCAGGTGCCTGAGGCCGTATGTATATGTCTGTATATACTGAGCCAGAAATGTAAACATAATTTACTGTGATTTGCTTGTTAAAGTGAACGTTTTGATTTAGGACAATACTTTACTGAAAGCTCCTGATTTCAGTTTTTAAAGGGGTTTGGAGAGGCTGCCTTTATATAAACACTGTAGTGGTACGCGATTTGTAAAAAGAAACTTAGCAGAATTTTGTCACCATACTCATCACTGTGGCTCTGGTTTGAAAAGGAAACTACCCTTTCCAGCCTAGGAAATGGCTTTTCTTGTTCGCTGTTATGCCAATTGTCTTCAGCCATGGGCCTCCAAAGTAAGTAATTGTTATTTTCTTTGTGATTGATTTAATCCAGTTATTAAATTTATTTTGAATTGTAAATGAGCTTTATTGTGCTGTTATATTTTCTAAACTTTAAGAACTACAAAGTAGTCTTTCTTATTGCCATTTTGTTTTTAAATTTAAAGAAACCTCTAAAACATTCTAATGTGACCTCTAAGAAGATTTGAAAGGTGCCTTTTAAATCTACAGACTTAGAATGCAGTGCATTTGAGATATACTCTCTTCAGACTGAATTTCCTTTGATAATAGCTATTGCTGTGTACTTATTAGTGATCATACTCTAACTTGCCTCATTTCCTTAGTCTAATTTCTAGATTATATGACATTTTTCATTAATATGCTGTCAGATAAATTATGATTGAATTGTGCTGTTTTACAGCTGAACTGTGCTGTTTTACAAAGGTTAGTTGATAATTCCTAAGCAGTGAAATAATATGAAGAAAATACTCATGAAAATCAGTTATGTAAAAATATTTAAATAATGAGTCTAAGTATTTTCAAAATAGTAAACCATTAGCAGCTGGAGACTATTTAAGGTCATCTATCATACTTGTCTTTTTAAAATAAACATAATAACTCACAAAAAAGCAAAGTGCTATACAACATTCCAGGCTAGGTTGTAGGAAAATAAAACTAATTCAGCAAGTTTTATTACAGATAGTGGCTATTTATATAGTCTGTAATTTGATGCCACTCAAATTATCTTTCCTGTCTCATGTATGTATTATAAAACAATGTTTTTTCAAAACATTTAAATTGTAACATTTAATATGTTAAGGTTTTTTATGGTTCTCTTGCATACAGACAGGCACAATAGAGACACTTCTTCATATGGTCTGAAATCATGTCTTTGTTTCAAGGTTGTCCTGTTGATTGTGACTAAGGGAGAAATGGTATGATACCATCATGGTGTTTTTCTGTTTTATCTGGTCTAGCTCATTGCATATTTTTCTTAAAGGTAGCTTCTGGAAAGACATTTAAATTCACTGTTGATTTGGCAAACAGCTGATTGAAATGTAAAGAGGTGAAAAGAAGCCTAGATACACAATGTATTTGTGCTATTATCTGGCTAAGGCATAAATGGATTTTTTAGTGAAAATGCCACCTATATGGCCCAAGCATTGCTGATGCTTGATAGCCGCACTGTACTACAAAGGTTTAAACCACTTGTAGAAAGGGAGTGAGGGAGACTAGGTAAAAAAAAACTTTAAAGAAAATTAAGAATGAGATATAGGGGTTGTTTTCTAAGGTAACCAGCAAAATAAAATAGCCTTTGGAGTTACTGATAGCCAACTTTTGATCCCAGATTTGACAAATATAGAAGAGTCAAAGAAAAATTTAAAGATCAGCTTCTAAGGTTTTATGAAATGCCAGTTAACATTATATGAGCAAAATTATGTGATCGGTACTCTACTGTGTAAATCAAGTATTTGTAAGAGTGCACATCTCCGTCCCCCTTCTCTCATGTTACTATTGATGGAATTTTGACTCTGGATTGTAATTAAACACATAAAACTTAGAAATTTTTTATGTTTCTACCTTTGGTTTTCCAGTACATTTTACTGGTTTTATTCATATATTTTTGCCTATGCTACTATGTACTTGCATTTTACTACTTCTGAATTCCTTAATTTTCTTGCTAAAATAAATAGTCATATTAGCATGGTTCTTTTGGGGGTTGGGAAAGAATGAATCCTGAGTCCTTGTATGTTCAAAATGCCTTCCTTTATATTTACTCTTAAGATAATTCTTTAGTTGGATATAAAATAAAATAATAAATCCAAAGCCTTTTTCCTTTAGCACTTTGAAAAAGTTACTACACTGTCTTTTGGCCTCCAGTGTTGCTGATGAGAAGTCCGAGCTCATTATAATTTTTTTTTCCTTTGTTAAGTACATTTGTTAGTAGTTATGTTTTTGTTTTATTTTACTTTTTTTTTTTTCTTTTTTTTTTTAAGAAATGTGGTCCTCCAGCATGGCCAACGTGGTGAAACTCCATTTCCATAAAAATACAAAAATTAGCTGGGCGTGGTACCACACGTCTGTAGTCCCAGCTACTCAGGAGGTTGAGGTGGGAGAATCGCTTGAACCTGGGAGGCAGAGGTTGCCATGAGCTGAGATTGCACCACTGTACTTTAGCCTGGGTGGACAGGGTGAGACCCTGTCTCAACAAAAACAAAAAACAAACAAAACGAGGTCCTGCTCTGTTGCCCAGGCCGGAGTGCAGTGGTGTGATCATGGCTCACTGCAGCCTTGAATTCCTGGGCTCAAGGAATCCTCCCACCTCAGCCTCCCACACAGCAGGGACCACAGATGCACAGCACCATCCCTGGCCAATTTTCTAATTTTTTTGTGCAGACAGAGTGTCTCCATCTTGTCCAAGCTGGTCTCAAATTCCTAGTCTCAAATTCCTAGACTCAAGCAATCCTCATGCCTTGGCCTCCCACGATGCTGGGATTACAGACATGAGCCACTCTGTCCAGCCTTTGTTTTTTTTGTTTTTTTAACTTTGATGGTATGAAGTTTTGCCCTGAATTGCCTAATGTTTTGTTACCCCTTATTGACACTTCTAGAGTACTCGCTCAAGCTGAAAATTCTCATTTGTCTTCAGTTGTGAGAAATTTGTCTTTTTGTTTGTTTGTTCGTTTTTGACAGTCTCACTCTGTTGCCCAGGCTGGAGTGCAGTGCCGTGATCTTGGCTCACTGCAACCTTACCCTCTCGGATTCAAGCTATTCTCCTGTCTCAGCCTCCTGAGTAGCTGGGACTGCAGGTGCCTGCCACCATACCCAACTAATTTTTGTTTTTTTAGTAGAAGTGGGGTTTCACCATGTTGGCCAGGCTAGTCTCAAATCCTGACCTCTAATGATCCACCCCTCTCAGCCTCCCAAAGTGCTGAGATTACAGGCATGAGCTACCACGTCTGGCCTCTTGTTTTTTAATTGCAACTCTTTAATTTTTCCAGTCTCTCTAGAGAGAGATTGAATTGAGTTTTTGAGGTTTCTTTCAGGAGGTTAACTTCGTTTAAGTGGTTCTTAGTTGGGAGCTCACCTTCCTGATCTATTGCTTGCTTGAGGTGAATGTTGACTGGGTGGAGAAAGCATTACCACTTTGGCTTCTATTTCTTTCTTTTAGGTGCTCCTACAGTCGCTGGTCACTGCGTGATTTAACCACAGCTAAAACCACAGGTCATTTCTTTGCCCTTAACTACTGTACCTATCCGCAGCACTTGATACTGTCTGTACCTATCCTCCACCTCCTGGGTTCTAGCGCTTCTCCTGCATCAGCCTCCCGAGTAGCTGGGATTACAGGCATGTGCCAGCACACCCGGCTAATTTTGTATTTTTAGTAGCGATGGGGTTTCTCCATGTTGGTCAGGCTGTTCTTGATCTCCCAACCTCAGGTGGTCCGCCCACCTCGGCCTCCCAAAATGTTAGGATTACAGGCGTGAGCCACCGCACCCAGCTGATCATTTCCTCCTTAACAGACTTTCTTCAGTGTAAAAGTCCAAGTCTTCACCATGACCTGCCAAACAGTGAGTGCTCTCTCTTCTACCTATCTCCTACTGTACTCTTCATTCACTCTCACCACTCTGATTTCCTTTCTTTTCAGACTTGCCAAGCATTCTTACGCTGATTTTCTCCTAAATTATACTAATTTACTTTTAATAAGCTCACCATTAAAAATGAATATTGATCGAAAGCTTCTTTATGGTTTCAAAAATATTAAAGTGGGGAGAATAATGTGTCTTAGAATTGAAAAACTTTTTAATACTTACAAGTTACATCATTTAGAAACATCCTTCCAACTCTCATCTTTTAGTAAAAATAATGAGTTAGGAGTGTTCCATGTTTCTCCTGTAGTTTCACATACCTCGGGCACAGTGCTGTTATCTCTTGTGTATATACTCAGGCTTCCTAAGATTAGATATAACTATTTCCTTTAGGGCTTTTGAGAAATGGTAAACTCCATAAAGCAGGCTCCAAACTGCTTTTTAGACCTTAGAATGTATTTTTAATTCTCTCTCTCTCTCTCTCTCTGTCATCTGATACTTTTCTTCATATGTCACTCTCTCTAGTCCTAGAATGTCTCTTATAATACTGGTGGCTTTTAATTTTGTAAGGCCTCCATCATCTTGTGCTTCAACTAGTGTCTCCTATCTCTTGTGTGTATCATTTTCTTCTATTTCACCTTCTCTGCTTCCAGAGTACCTCTGGAAGGGTACCTCCTAAGAGTAGGTACCCTAAGAGGAATGTTGAGTCGTAAGGTATATGTATTTTGTTTTGGTTTTTGGTGTTTTGAGACGGAGTTTTGCTCTTGTTGCCCAGGCTGGAGTGCAATGGCATAATCTCAGCCCACTGCAACCTCTGCCTCCTGGGTTCTAACGCTTCTCCTGCCTCAGCCTCCCCAGTAGCTGGAATTACAGGCATATGCCAGCACACCTGGCTAATTTTATATTTTTAGTAGCAACGGGATTTCTCCATGTTGGTCGGGCTGTTCTTGATCTCCCGACCTCAGGTGGTCCGCCCGCCTCGGCCTCCCAAAATGCTGGGATTACAGGTGTGAGCCACTACACCCAGCCTATATATTTTAAATGTAACCAACCTTACATTTGCTCCCCAAAGTGGCTACTCCTCAAATTGTTGTACAAAATGGTTACACCAGTTCATACTTCCATTAGCAGTTTATGAGAATATTGTTTTCCTCCATAGCCTTTCCTGCATTTTGTATTATCAAACTTGCTTTTTGCCATTTTGATGGGGGAAAAAACTATTTGTTTTAGTTTTTATTTCTCTGATTGCTTGCAAGGTTAACATTCTTTTCCAGCTGTTTTTTTTTTTTTTTTTTTTTTCCTGCTGTTGTGAGCTAAGTAGCCTTATGTTGAGATGGCAGAGCCAAAACACCTGAACAGTTTGGATATCTGAGTCTCTGTATATTAAGGCAGTTGCTCCAAAAGTTGCCTATACACTTCACTAGGGTAAGCCTTAATGATCTCAGGGCCCTTTATTGTTGTAACAAAATCTAGCCTGAGAAATATAGCAGCTCTTGTATCACTGTCCTTCCCAGAAACCTACAGTAGCTCTATATTGTCTGTAGGCAAATTCAAAATGCCTAGCTTGGCATTGCTAATAATATTCTACCTCTAGCCTTTTCTCAATACCTCTCTTGCCCCCCCTCCCCACCGTATATATACGAAGTATTCAGCAGACTTTGTAACTTCATAATGTCAGTATTCAAGCTGTTAGCTAAAAAACTTTCTTGCTGCCTCCAATAAAACTTTTAACAGTAGGCCTTATGGACATACGATCTCCAGCAGAGCACATAAGTTCAGATACAGGAAATGGATGAAGGATACTGTGGAAAATGAGAAGTTTTGCCAGACATGGTGGGCTGGAAGGACAGTGAGGTAAATGAATTGCTGATGAAAGGTCAGCTTTTGAGTCCAGGGTGGATCAGGAAAAGAAGGAGAAAGAGCAGGTAAGCTGAGAGTGGAGAATATTTAAGGAACTGAGAACTTCTCTTGGAGAAACAGCCTTTCCTTTTTGTTTGCTTCATTTGTTAGAAAAAAAAGATAAACTATTGGATGTTGTGAACTCCCAACTGAGTATCCGGAAACGGCTTAGTAGGAAAGAGCAGTGGATTTAGTCAGGCTCCCTGGGTTTCAAATCCCAGCACCCTAGTTTGCTAGCTATGTGACTCCGGGAAACCTTTATAACAACTCTAAGACTAAGTTTTCTACTCTATACATTTGGTATAATCATAGTATTACCTCGTCTTGTTGTCTGAATCTATGTGAAAGGCATGTAGAAGTGTATGTTTGGTACCAATAGTGGGTACTCAAATGTTAACTGCAGTCAGCATCATTGTTATTCTCATTGTGTAAGGAGGTTGAGGGAATTCCTGTATGAAATTTTCTTCATGAAGTAGAAAGCAGATGCTCTTTGCTTATAAATCTGTCTCCACTCTTCACTATTAGACTGAACTCCTTGAAGGCAGGGCCCATATGTTTTCATTTTTATGTTATCATCAGAGTTCCTGGCACAAAGTAGAATATAACAGAAAAAATGCTAGAGTCCTACCTGGGTTTGATTCCCAACCGTACTACTTACTTGAGTGTAAGATCTGGGACAGGTTGCTTAATCGTACTACCTCCGCTTCCTCATCAGTAAAATAGAGATAATAATAACACATGCTTTGTAGGGTCTAGTGAAGGTAAAGATTGCTTAGTACATTGTCAGTACTATGAAGCCACTTGACAGACTTCTGGCTTTTGGTTCATTGCGTTACTTTTATGAATGACTTTCTTCTCCTTGGTCTTCTTACCTCTGTAGGAATTTGGAATATATGCTATCTCCTACTCCTAACACACTAACCAAACATCTCACATTTTAAAGCTATTTTCAGTGCTTGCCTTTCCAACTACTTCATTCCTAGATGAGTTTTTAAAATATCTAAATAATAGAAACTAAGTGAGAGGAAGGTCTTTTAACTGTGTCATACTCTCATCAGTATTTCTGCATTATTGTAAGCAGTTAGGAGCTTGTAATTTTTTTTGCTGTCTTTTTTGATATGTATGTTAGAGCTATAAATGGCCTCTAAGCATGACTTTAACTTATCCCACAGGTTTTGTTATATAGCATCTTAATTTTCTGTTTTAATATTTTTCTAATTTCCAATGTGACTTCGTTGATTTATGGGCCATTTCAATAGAGAATTATTTACAATTTTCTAATACATGATAGTTTTCTATTTATCTTTTTATTTATTTTTACCTTATTTGAACTGTTATTGCTGAATTTTCTCTGATTTCAGTCTTTTGTAATTTGTTGAGACTTTCCTTCCTGTAAATTTTTACAAATGTTTTTATATGTACTGTAAAAGAAAATGTGTCCTGGAGTTTTGGGTTCCATTATTCTATGTCTGTACTCTTTAGGTTGTTTGTTAATTATGTTCATATCTTTTATATCTTTACTTGTTTTGTTTTTGTGTTTTGCTTATTCAAACTGAAAAAGATCTGTATTAAAATGTATAGCATAATTGTAGATGACATTTTTGCCTTATACATTTTTTAAATTTTAGTTTATTTTTAATTAACAAATAATTGGATATATTTATGGGGTACAGTGTGATGTTTTGATACATGTTCACATTGTGGAACAATCAAAGGTAGTTAATAATCCATCACCTTGGCCAGACATGGTGGCTTACGCCTGTAATTCTAGCACTTTGGGAGACTGAAGCTGGTGATTACATGAGGTCAGGAGCTAGAGACCAGCCTGACCAATGTGGTGAAACCCCTTCTATAGTAAAAATACAAAAATTAGCTGGCCATGGTGGTATTCGTCTGTAGTCCTAGCTATTCAGGAGGCTGAGGCAGAAGAATCACTCAAACCCGGGAGGCAGAGGTTGCAGTGAGCTGAGATTGCGCCACTGCACTCCAGCCCAAGTAACAGAGTGAGACTCTGTCTCTAAACACACACACACACACACACACACACACACACACACACACCACTCCCTACCCCCCCCCCAAAAATACTTGTGAAATGTCCCCTTTTGGCTCTACTAATGATTTTGCCCCAAGTGTACTTTAAGCTCCATCAGCTTTCTTTTGGTTGAGTTTGAATGGTGTATACTTTTCCATTCTTTGATTATTTAATATTTTCCCTTCTGTTAGCTTGGTAGTTATACACTTTTTAAATTATGCTTTTCTTAAATCAGAAATTACAACATAATATTCTTCACCTATCAAGTCTGCTACTATAGCTTCATGGACAGTGCAAGGAACTTAGAGCACTTTAATAGCTTCATTTACCCTTCTCCAGACTTACATTCTGTTGTTGTAATGTGTTTTAATTATTGTATTTAATTCTTCATGGGATATATTAATGTTACTATTTTAAATAGTCAACATTCATGTAGATTTACCCACACATTTCCCATTTTCCTTGGTTTTTCTTTTTTGTGCCCGAAAGCTTCCATCTAGAATTATTTTCCTTTTCCCAATGGATTGTATTCATAGTAGGGCTACTAAGGAATTATTTTCTTCATTTTTCTTTATTTGAAAATTGTTTTTCCCCTTTTTTTGAGGACTGTTTTTGCAAGGTATAGAATTTTAGTTATTGGAGACATCACTCAGTTTTCTTCTGGCTTCCAGGGTTTGTTGAGAAGCCAGCCATCAGTTTAATTTTGCTTCTGCCAAAGTAATCTAACCTCTCAGTTTCTTTTCCTGGCTACTTTAAAACTTTTGGCTGGGCACGGTGGCTCACACTTATAATCCCAGCACTTTGGGAGGCAGAGGCGGGTGGATCACGAGATCAGATTGAGACCATCCTGACCAACATGGTGAAACCCCATCTCTACTAAAGTATAAAATAATTAGGTGGACGTGGTGGCACGCACCTGTAGTCCCAGCTGCTCAGGAGGCTGAGGCAGGAGAATCACTTGAACCCGGGTGGTGGAGGAGGCTGTGAGCCAAGATCGTGCCACTGCATTACAGCCTGGGCAACCGAGCAAGACTCCATCTCAAAAAATATATATATATATCTTGGTCTTTCCCTCTCCCCACAACACATGTACCCTGGTTTGCATAGGTTTGGGGGAGCTGTTTGTTTTGGGGTTTGTTTTTTTATCTTGCTGGGAATTTTTAAACCTCCTTGATCTGTGACCTTAGGTCTTTTGTCACTTTTGGAAAATGCTCAGCCATCATCTTGCTTCTGTTTACTTGCTCTTCTCAGGCTCTGTTTATTCACATGTCACGTTCTCCCTGTATCTCCTGTGGTTCTTACCCCTTCTCTCCCAGCTTCACCTTTTTTCCTCTCCGTGCTTCATTCTGTATGTTTTTTCAGACTAGTCTTTACTTTTCAAATTCTCTTCTTAGCTCTGTCAAATCTTTTATTAAGCCCACCTGTTGGCTTTTTAATTTCCATAATTGTATTTTTTAGTTCTAGATTTTTCATTTCTTTCTTTGCTGAAATTGTTAGTCTTGTATTTTTCTCTCTGTATATGGTGGATCACTAAACTGGACCAGTTCTGACCAGTGAGATGTATGACCTGTGAGCTAAGAATGATTTTTACAATTTTAAGGAGTTGTTAAAAAGAAAAAAAACACACAAAAGCATACAATAGAGACTGTATGTGGCCTGCAAAACCTAAAATATGTACTCTTCAGCCCTTAACAAAAATGTTTGCCAACCTCCGGTATATGTTAAACACAGTTATTTTAGAGACTGTGTCTGATAACCCTATTATTTGAAACTTCATTAGTTTCTGGAGTTCATTATTCCTGTACTTCTCATCAGTGTCATCCTGTCTCATTATATATGCGTGGTTTCTTGGACTGAGTGGTGGATGTTGTCGATGTGAAAAAAAGGTTTTTTTTTAATTGAGACCTAGGATGACTTTATTCCTATAGTGAGGATTGTGTTTGCTTCCAACAGTTGACTGGGAACATCAGTAATCCTGTATAACCTTATTTTAGCATCAGGCATTGAGGTGATTCTAAAATTAGCGTCAGTTTATTTTTGGGTGACATTTACTCTAGAGTCTAATTTATACTCCAGAGTCCCAATCCAAAGATGGCCCTTCCATCCTGGGCCTTGGAATTTAACCTTTGTCCCTTGAGCCAGTGGCTGTCACAGGTACTTCTTGGCCTTTTATCCTTTTCTTTATGAATCAGAAAATATTCTTAAAAGAAAAAGTAACTTCAGAGGCCAGATATTTTGTGTGTGTATATATGTGTGTGTGTGTGTGTGTGTGTGTGTGTGTGTGTGTGTGTGTGTGTGTGTGTATATGTATGCATTTCAGGTTTTCTGTTTATCTTAGTACTAGGATTCATCTGTTATCTAACACACTATAATCAACAGGGGAAGTTTGTGATATACCTTAATTTTTATAATTACAGTAACTCCTCTTGAGATAATATAATTCAGACTCAGTCTCCTCGGAATACATTTAATTTACACTATGTGTGAATTTCTTTAATGATTTTCAGTAAAGCAATGAGAAACCCTGTTTTAAAAATTAAATTGATTTTTCTTAACAGCCCTTAATAGCAAGTTGCAGAGAAATCATTTGGAAAATATATAAGCATACCTCTTATGTAAAACATTTACTACTCTGGAGTACAATGGTTTGTTTATTGTCTTAATTCCTGTAGCTTTTATTTTGTGAGATGTCTGTTTTGTGGTATGAAATACATTGTACAGCCTACATACCTGATAAGAGTGTGACCATATTAAAGATGAGTTGGTGGAGTCATTTACTTTTTGTGTTTCTTGTGTCCCTGCACCTGCACCTAGTACAGACATTCATTAAATCATTTTGATTACTAAGAAATCTCTCAGGGGCCAATTGTAAGCTAATCCAGTATTAAGTAAAGATGCTCACAAAATTTTTGGAATATTGAATGTAATCAGTTTGTTACTGGTCTTAAGTCTTGCTGCCAGTAGCTGAACTTAATTCCAAAATATCACTGTTTTATTCTGGTATTCATAACCATTTTTTATTAGTGGAGAGAGAGAAGCAGAGAGAGAGAGAGAGAGAGAGAGAGAGAGAGAGAGTGTGTGTGTGTGTGTGTGTTTAAAAGGTAACATTCCTACACTTTACAATGGAAAGTTCTGATATTTTTATTTGGGAGAATAGAAGGACCAAGGTTTTCCTCTGAAATATTAGTGATGACAGTCTCTTTTGAATACTGTTCAGTGAGCTAACCATTGTAGGACTGCCTAATAGTTTCGGAGAGTACTATATGGTTCTTATCATTTCAAAATATCTTTTTGCTAAAAGTGGAGAACTTGGGTTAGAAATGAGATTGCACAGTAATATACACAAAAATTTGTTGAAGTTAACGTGTCAACGCTTAAAAAAGTAAAGCTTGACGTTTAGAATAACTTAAATTATTTTTTTTTCTTCAGCTTCCAGCTGATCTTACCAAGATGCATCTCACAGACAACCCTCATCCACAGGTGACTCATGTGTCTTCTAGTCAGTCTGGTTGTAGCATTGCCAGTGACTCTGGAAGCAGCAGTTTATCTGATATCTATCAGGTAATACCTTAGGAGTTTGTGTGCTGTGCATATGGTTTTCTAATTCTGCCAGATATTCTGTGCTTATGCCTTAGATGGTTAACATATCTTTCAGAGTATGACATTCAAGCATAAGGTCTTTGGAAAAATGTATACCGTGTCAAATTTGTAAGCCTGATTAAAGAGGTGATCTGTCTTTTGAGAATGAATTAGGTATGGTTCAGCAGAGTATGAATCTGGTGTTCTCTTTCATTTATCCAGGTGAATCCATATTAATATTTAATGCTTGTTTTGGTTAAGAAATTAGTTCTTGGAATAACTGAACTTAAACTTTTTATAAAAAGGTTGATTTTCGTTATAATTGACTGTATATGTCTGCTATAGTTAGAAGTCATGAAGAAAATTAGAGCTGCTTTTCTTCTATAAAGCCTCTATTGTAGTGTAGCATGAAATAAAAAGCAAATTAGAATATTTATTTACTTTTACATTGTCGAAAACACAAAAGGAACAATTTCAAATCTACTGAGTGATCCTTGTAATAATGGGGAGAAGGTTCTAGGAAGACCCATAAGCTGAGCGAATCCTCACATGATCCTGCTGAGACTGAACCCAAGTTAGATTCAAGCCAGGGCAGTAAGTATTTCAGGATCCAGATAGTGTATTTAATATTTTAACATTATGAATGAGTTATCTTGCATTCGTTTTTCATGCTAAGTCATCAAAACCCAGAATTTAAAGTTATGGCACATCTCAATTCGCTCTAGCCATGTTTTAGGTACCTAATAACCACATGTGGCTAGTGGCTACCATATACTAAGATTTGTAGAAATAGTATCATTGTTGTCTGAGGAAAGCATTTTAGACTGGTTCTACAGAGTTACCCAGATTGAGATATTTTAGGAAAATCAGCCTTATTCTATTAAGGGAAGTTTGTAGGCAGATGCAAGATGGAGTGAAGACAACACCCATTTTTTTTGGTTTATATATGGCTTTTTTCAACAAAGGTCATTGCTGTGACCATCTATATCTCCCTGTTTGCTTTTTATAGTATACAGAACAAGGAATTTTTCTCTGTTCTCCATTTTACAGTAGACAGAACAAAGAATTAAAAGAGAGATTAAACAGGTTAAAAACAATACAGTGGCTCTGGGACCACTTAGTGTTTGTGTTCCTGTTGGGCTTCATGCACTCTGCCCCTCCCCAAAAGAAATATCTTGTGAAAGAAGAATTGCACACCTAAAAATCAAAGTAGAGCTGTGGCTTCTCTAGACTCTTGTTTTTCCAGAAGAAAACCCTGAGGAAGATTGACCTTGGATCAGTGAAGTTCAGGGATGTGGCTATAGATTTCTCTCAGGACATATGAGAATATCTAGACCTTAGAGGTTTGGTGTTGAAAAACCATAGGAACCTGGTATCACTGGGATATCCACATCTGTAAGTAAGGATAGTGCACAGATTAAGATTCCAGGTCACTTGGAAAGACCAGTGCTTTATTGTGAGCTAGAGATGGGCTGTAGACAGTTGGTCCCTATATCTTTGCAAAGATGCTGCATGAGCTTCTGTAGCACTGCACTTGTATTAGCACCTGCAGTTTACTCACCTTTAGGCTGGACAACCCGAGGATGGGACTGGAATACACCTACTGGTGTTGGTTGGAGGTATTCTATTGCAGGACCATGGCATAGCCTATATAAATATGTAGAATAGTTCCATCACCTCAGAAAGTACCCATATGACCCTTGGCTGTCAAGTCCCTTCTCCTGACCCTATCCTGTGCCCTGGCAACCAGCAATCTCTTTTCTGCCCTTACAGTTTTGCCTTTTCCAGAAGGTCATATAAATGGAATCATATAGTTTAAAAAAATATGATGCAGTGAAGCTTATAAATTAACCAATAAAAGTGCTAATGAATTTAGAGAGAGTAAACAGATAAAAGGAACAAAATTGTTAAAACTCTAGAACCAAAATAGGAACTTAGAAATTTAAGGGAGAAAATTGTAATAATGTTAACATCAAATATATAAAACCTAAGATAAAATTTAAGAATGGTCAAAGAAAATAAAAGATTTTCAAACTCTGACTTAACAGTTAACTTTTAGGACAATAGTCCAAAGATAGAAATAGCATAAACTCTAAAACAAAAATAAGTCCATAAAGATAAACTGTTGGGAACCAGCCCAACCCTATTCGTGGGTGCCCTGTGTCTGGCAGTGACAAGGGAGTGAGAAAAGAAATAAGGACAAAGGCACAAGAATAGAATTTTACAGCATAGGTCCAGGGGTCCAGCGCACTCTAGCGGGGTGATCCAAGTTGGCATTGAGCTCTGGGCTTCTTGCACTTTTATTGGGTGCATTATCTTGTTGATCTTGCAGTCTGTGGGGAGGGAGGTTGAAGAGGAAGATAGCTGGAAGAAGAGCATGTGTCTGCAGCGTTCTGTAGCAATGTGGTTCTCCTAAGAAATACCAACTAAGGACACTGAGATTTTACCACCCATTGTGTATCCAGGTGTTTTGGCAAGAGAGGTGCGGCGGATAAGGCACCATAAGGTCTGACCACATACAGTGCATCAAGGGGCTTTTATCTCTGGAGCATTGTGGACACAGAGCAATCAGAATTGCTCCATATTCTGAGAACACAGGCAGAGCCTGTGGCATTCTGGTGATCTCTCCCTGTGTAGGCCTTCTGGCCTTACCAGCTCCCTCTGCAAAGACCCTCCCAAGTCTTGTGAGCAGAGGTTGCATTACTTGCCAGAGTCTTTTACATAAGCTCCCTTTACGAGATCCTCACACAAACTCTATGGTGGGAAGAGTTGTGGGACCAAAGCTTGGATATGATCCATGGCACAAATCTCAGTATATAAAAAGCAAAGCAAGCTTGTGATCATTTAACTGTAAGTAACACAGGTCTGCCCCTGGCCATCTCTTCCCACAATAAACACAAAAGGAAAAAAATCAAAATCATAAAAACATACACCTACATATATATATTTATTTTTTCCCTTCCTCCCTCCCTCCTTCCCTCCCTCCCTCCCTCCCTCCCGATAGAGTCTTGCTCTGTTGCCAGGCGCCAGGCTGGAGTGCAGTGGCACAATCTCGGCTCACTGCAGCCTCCCCCTCACGGGTTCAAGCAATTCTCCTGCCTTAGCCTCCCGAGTAGCTGGGACTACAGGCACGTGCCACCACGCCCAGCTAATTTTTGTATTTTTAGTAGAGACGGGGTTTCACCATGTTGGCCAAGACAGTCTCGATCTCTTGACCTTGTGATCCACCCACCTCGGCCTCCCAAAGTGCTGGGATTACAGGCATGAGCCACCAGGCCTGGTCAGTCCTTGTCTATAGGTTTATATATCATGTGTGTAAAACCTTTGTTTTTTGTCGGTCGGAGTCTCGCGCGGGGTCCCAGGCTGGAGTGCAGTGGTGCGATCTCAGCTCACTGCAACATCTGCCTCCTGAGTTCAAGCGATTGTCCTGCCTCAGCCTCCCAAGTAGCTGGGATTACAAGCATTTACCACCACGCCTGGCTAATTTTGTATTTTTAGTAGACACAGGGTTTTTCCATCTTGGCCAGGCTGATCTCAAACTCCAACCTCAGGTGATCTGCTCACCTCAGCCTCCCAAAATGCTGGGATTATAGGCGTGAGGCACCAAGCCCAGCCTAAAATCTTATATATCATATCTATGAGATAAGTATGTAGGTATATTTAACATTTTATTATTTATATTTATATAAATAAGTATATATGCCCACATACTTATACATTTTATACTTATAGATACAGAATGTAAATCTTAGTTCAAGAGCACCAGTTAGTAACAATGTTTTTCTACCGGTGGTAGGTTTGTGGGTAGTTTTTATTATGTTTTTTAAATGAACATTATTATTTGTATATTTAACAAATCTGAGGATGTAAATAGATTGTATAGTTAAAAGTTAAAAACAGTTTGGAAAATAAAGGAGAGTAAAAAGAATAAACACAGAATTATAATAGGTTTATAAAATATACCCTCCAAAATACTAGATTTCTAGACCTATAATTTTTTTTAATCCATTTAAAGATAAGTATCGCCCAACTAACTAAATTGGGTGTGTGTGTGTGCATGTGTGTGTATGTACACACAGGTGCACATGTTTCTAGTCACATCCTCAGGAATAAAACAAGGAAAAGAAATATCAGTACTGGACCCTGCATCTTTCCCTTCACCTTAGGCTACCTTTAGATTCTGTATTGGAGCTATGAATATACCCCTTAGTTAAAAGTGTATATTGCCAATGTATACATCTTGGCCAGGGATAGCTGAAATGATTTGTCTAGTTATTTGAATTTTAGTATTTGAGATATTTTTAAAGTGAATGCTCAGCCTTTAAAACCATAAGCAAAGCCTTGTGATACAAGTATTTTTAATTTAGAGAGTTGAGGGGAATAGATCAGAAAGATAGCTTAATAGCAATTTTGTGTGTGTGTGTGTGTGTGTGTGTGTGTGTGTGTGTGTTTCTGCTTTTCTTCTTCTAGAAATTTGGAAACTTTTCAAGTAAAATCCAGCTTTTTTTGTGGGGCAGAAGACTATAGATTAATTTGGGCATTTTTTTCTAATGTGGAGTCTTCTTGTCCAAAAAAATGAATGTCTCCCCAATTTTTAAAAATAATTTCAAATTTTATTTTAGATTCAGGGGGTACATGTATAGATTTGTAACGTAGGTATATTGTGTGATGCTGAGGTTTGGGGTTTGAATGATCCAGTCACCCAGGTGGGTAGTTTTTCATCCCTCACCGCTCTCTCCCTGCTCTAGTGGACCCCAGTGTCTCGCTCCCATCTTCATGTCCATATGTACCCGATTGTTAGTGCCCCGTTATAAGTAAGAACATGCGGGATTTGGTTTTCCTGATAGCAGTTCTTAACAGGAAAACTATTTACAGTGTTTTGTATGGCCAAATGTGTGGCTACACGTCTATGCATTCCTTTCTTGAGAATTTTCATGTCTTCTAGTCTAAAAATAAAAGCCCTTGGCTCTCAAAGAGACTTCAAAATACAGTACTTACCACAGTGTGGGGGTGGGGGGGGGAAGCAAATTAATGGTTCCAGTGTAAATGTGTTTCTAATGAGTATAGATTAAAATTTTAAAGTATACATTAAGGTATTAGAATGTTCTTAGAATATTTTCTGCATCTTCAAAGAGTACTCAAGAGTATAAGGAGTACTTCTTTCTAGATTCCTTTTTCTATTTATTTCAGTCTCTTCCGTGAGCTGGAAAACTGAAATATTGACTCTTGAACAAAAGCACTTGTCTGTTCATTAACTCATTCTTCAACAACTTAAGGCACACATTTATCTTCCACCTATCTTTTCAGTTTCTACATAAGGAGTAAGTGTTTTCTTAAAATTCCCAGGGGTTCAGTTACCACCTCTATGGCAACATGATTTCCTAATGCGCAGCTCTGAGTGCCAATCTCTTCAGAGCCCTGGTGCTACATTTTCACCAGTATGTTCTTTTGTCATCCCAAGTCACGACATGTTCTCTTCCACCTTTCTTTAATATTTCTGTAAAGAATATCATCTGAGGTTGAGGTGGATCACTTGAGGTCAGGAGACCAGTCTGGCCAACATGGCAAAAACCCCATCTCTACTAAAAATACAGAAAAAAATTGGCCACGAGCGGTGGCACATGCACCAAGTACTCAGGAGGCTGAGGCAAGAGGATCACTCAAACCCAGGAGGCAGAGGTTGCAGTGAACCGAGATCGCTCCACTGCATTCCAGCCTGGGTGACAGAGACAGACTCCGTCTCAGGGGGGAAAAAAAGGAGTATCATCTAAGACCTAGTCAGAATTCAAAATCTATTAACCATTTTTAAACTCACTTGAAATAAATTGCTCTGACTTTAATTACTCCTGTATTTAAAAAGCTTTAATGCCTCATTGTTATCTAATTTACACTCCTCATTTTAAATTCCAAGCCTTTTACTTTTAACTACAATGTGGTTTTATATTTTACTGTTCCCCCATTTACACATTCTAGATTCTGCCCCATGACATATGTATGTTATTCCCTGAACATGTCTGCCTTTTCCAAGCCTTGTGTTTTAATCATGCTCTTCTACCTGTAGCTTCACATAGATAACATTTTCATATTATCTCCCATGTTTTTCCAACAAGAAGAGATGTCTCCTTCCTTGGAATCCAGCGGCAGGTTTTCTCTCGGACATGTCACTTTTTCTCTCTACTTTTTTTGGTGGTTGCTTGTAAACGTAACATTTTTCATCATCATAGTAAATTTATGGAGTGCAGAGTTGATTTGTATCCCATGCTGAGTCAGGCACAGTGTTGGCACTTAGGAAGTAATCTAGTAAAACTTTTTTGCGTTGAATTATATTTGAAAGTAGAAACCAATATTGGCTCCAAGGAAAATGCAGATCTCTGCTAACTAAAACTTGATTATCCAAAGCAAAGGAGACTTGACTTTGCCTGTCTGCCCTGTTGTAGCGGTTATGAAATGAGTCAGCCTGGACTGCATAAGTAAAAAATTAACTTCATAGCGTTCTGACCAAGAAGACCTAAGGACTAAATGGTCCGTGAAAAAGGTTAAATACTAAAGATGGGAATACAGAAAAGAGAGGACTGAAAGTCTAAGGTTCTGGCTTAATACTTGCCCTAAATTTGAAAATGTGGTTTTTTTTTTTGTAAGTTTGTATAACTCTTACTTCTGCTCTATAGTTCTCTTCGTTGTAGCTTCATGTTTATCTAGATGCGAACAGGAAAAGGATATCCTGTGGTAGTTTATTTGGGGAAGGCCGAGTCATCAGAAAATCGCCTCAGACTGTCTGCCTCTCCAAATTGTATTTATACATATACACAGAGACACATTCATTTGTCAGGAAAAGAAAAACACAAGAAGTTTCATACTGTCTTAGTCCTATCACACACACACACGTATATATATATATATATATATATATATATATATATATATTTTTTTTTTTTTTTCCTGGGCTTAACTTATTTATCATAATCTTTCTAAGGGTCTGATATATCTCAGGTGCTAAGATAAATTAGTTCAAAGGCCAGGGATCAGTCTTCTGTGTACCCTACCATGAATATGGAGTGTGTTTTGACCCATATATTTTGTCCCCACTCTTGATATTATGATATGAGTCTAAGGCTTTATTAAATTTTTTTTTGGCTTTTTTCTCCTCTCTAGTTCAGTTCGCATAGTTTTTATTGCCCTTTCTTTAAATTTATTCTTCTTACAGTTTACATCTCCTTATGGATATTTCCCATTTTTCATCTAATTGTGTTTTTCTTGTAAAAACTTATTTATAATTTATTTATTTAACTTATTTATAATAAGTTATTTATAATAACTTATTTATAATAAATGTGGAAAGTTCTTGTCTTTTACTTTCATTTTATCTATCACTGTCGAGTCTCTTTATAGTGATTTGTTTCCTGGTTATAGGTCACATTTCCCTGCTTCACATATGTAGTAAGTTTTTATTGTATTCTGAATATTGTGGATATTACATTGAAAAAAAATTCTTATCTAATTATTATAGAATTAAACTGGGAACTGCATTTTCAGAAGTATCATGCAGTGACTTCTTGTCCTGTGGTCATAATCATATCTACCTTTATCTTAAGGACCTGGCTTTCCTTTGTTTAATCAAGGAATTAGTCTTTACATATTTTTTTATTTATTTAATTTTAAGTTAAAAAAATTCTTTTAAATTTCCTAGCTTTTTTTTTTTTACCAATCTTATTTTTTATTCTTAATTGCTATTTTATCAGCTTATGCTCTTGTATACTGTTAACATTTTAGTAGTTTAGTGTATTTTCTTAACTAATTTTATTCTTTTTCTTTTTATACTATGTAAAAAGTACAGGTATAAGAAATGCAGTTGTGGTTTTTTGGGGGGTTTTGGTTTTGATTTTTGAGACAGGTTCTCACTTTGTCACCCAGGCTGGAGTGCAGAGGCAAGGTCTCTGCTCACTGCAGTCTTCGCCTCCAAGGCTCAAGCAATCCTCCCACTTCAGTCTCCTGAGTAGCTGGGACTGCAGGCATGTGCTACCACACTGGGATAATTTTTGTATTTTTTGTAGAGACAGGGTTTCTCCATGTTACCCAGGCCAGTCTCACTCCTAAGCTCAAGCCATCTGCCTGCCTCAGCCTCCCAAAGTGCTGAGATTACAGTCAGGAGCCACTGTGCCTGGCCTACAAAGGCAGTTGAAAGGGCAGATAATATTCTTTCCTTTGCAGTTTGTCTTAAAAGGTTCCTGAAAAAGTTCTTTTAGTAGGCTTCTCTCAATCCCAACCCATGACTTCCATTCTTCCTAAAGAGCTGTCTTCTTTAATGTCTTTGCTTTTCATGCAGATGATTATTAGCCTTACCTACTGTCCATATAACTAAATTTTGTCTTGCTTTTTTATGTTGTGAGTCATCTATCTTTTTATCAGACATAATCTAAAATACGGTAATGAGACTAGGTTGAAATAATCTGGGTCAGGGGATTAAAACTTTATTTAAGATTGGTTTAAAAACCTGAATTTTTAATGCAGATTACACGTAAAAATTGATAAAATAGAAAAGGGATGTACCAGGAGTGAGCTCTTCTACGTATTGAGAAATTGTATAGAAAATATTGCTTTAGGTTTTTTTTCCCCACTAATTTCTTACATTAAATCAGTATATGTAGATAAGGTTTTTGAGCAAGTCTTTTTAGCATGTACACATATTTAAATTTAAAACTACTTGTCTTTGAAAAGGGATTATAAACTGCAAACAAGTTTGTGGTTCCATATATTATTCAAAAATACACTCCAGGCGGGCACAGTGGCTCACGCCTGTAATCCCAGCACTTTGGGAGGCGGAGGCAGGTGGATCACCTGAGGTCAGGAGTTTGAGACCAGCCTGGCCAACACAGGGAAACCCTGTCTCTACTAAAAATACCAAAAATTAGCCAGGGTGGTTGTGGGCGCCTGTAATCCCAGCTACTCAGGAAGCTGAGACAGGAGAATCACTTAAACCCCGAAGACGAAAGTTGCAGGAAGCCACACCAGCCTAGGTAACGAGAGCAAAACTCTGTCTTAAGATAGATAGATAGATAGATAGATAGATAGATAGATAGATAGATAGATAGATATAAATAAAATACATACACACACACACATACACACACACACACACACACACACTCTCACTCTCTCTCTCTCTCTCTCTCTCTCTCTCTCCATTTAAACCCTAAAATTTCATAGCCAGAAAACAGCTCAGAGCATACTAGTCAGTCATGAGATAGCGTTGCCCTATATGACTGTCTTAGTCCATTCAGGCTGCTATAACAAAATACTGTATAGACTGGAGGATAGCTTACATACAACAGAAATTTATTTCTCGCTATTCTTGAGGCTGGAAAGTTAAAGATCAAGGCACCAGCAGCAGATTTGGTGTCTGGAAAAGGACCTCTTTCTGATGAGGTACCTTCTAACTGTAGCTTCACAGGGTAGAAGGGGCAAATGAGCTCCCTCAGGCTTCTTTTATACTAATCCTATTCATGAGAGTTCTCATGACCTGATCACTTCCCAAAGGCCCCACTTAATAACATCACCTTAGGAGTTAGGATTTCAACATAAGAATTTTGAGGAGATGCAGACATTCAGACAATCTCAGACCCTTAAAAACCAGCTTGTCTAATTTAAAGATCACAATTTGAGTATTTAGTTTCGATTGTTAAATGACTATCACTTAAAGCTGTGCAGAAATCCAAAGGAAGTATAAGACATGGTCTTAGGAAACAGATCCAGACTCTTCCATTTGTAGGTATCAGAGGCTTAACTCGAATTAACGAAAGCCAAGAGGCCAGTGCCTGTGGTCCTAGCTACTAGGGAGGCTGAGGCTGCAGTGAACTGTGATCATATCACTGATCACTGCATAGCTTGGGTGACAGAGTGAAACCCTGTCTTTAAAAAAAAAATGAAAAATGTAAAGCCATTGACCACTAGACAAAGCAGAGGCAACTCTAGCCTCAGGGTACCTGGATCCTTGCAGGTGTGTCTGCCTCTGTCTGTTTCTGGTCTTTTGGCGCCTTATGGCTTGCTTATTTTTCCTTGCTTGCTTATTTTTCCTTGCTTGCTTTCTTTGTGACATTTTCTGTCACAAGTGCTCTTTCTTTCTCTGTCCTGCATGCTTTGTTTCTGTTGTTTTGTTGCTCTGTTTGCCTCTCTTGTTCAGTGTCCTCCTCCCCATTCCCCTCCCATTTCCCTGCCTATTGGTTTCATTTTCTCCTTTCATAGAAAGGCATTTCCATGGGGCTGTAGGCTGTCTACTTTCAGATTGTTCCAGTTTAGCAACTGCAAACAAGTTTGTGGTTCCACGTATTATTCAAAAATATACTTCAAGCCAAGCAGAAAGGATGCTCTGCTTCCAGATCTAATTGTGTACAGAAATCTAGAGAAAAGCTCTTTCTACCTTAGTTTACATAGCTAGGGAGCAGGGCACTGTTTCCCACTGGAATCTCTGGGTTTAAGATGGAGAGGAATAGTAGTCCTCAAAAGAAGGAAGATCAACTGGGCTTAGTGGCTCACCCTGTAATCCCAGCAGTTTGGGAGGCCAAGGTGGGTGGATCACATGAGTCCAGGAGTTTGAGACCAGCCTGGGCAGCATAAGGGGACCTCCTTCTCCCAGTCTCTACAAAAATTTAAAAAATTAGCCGGGTATGGTGGCACATACCTTTGGTTCCAGCTACTCAGGGTGCTCAGGAGAGAGGATTGCTTCAGTCCAGGAGGACGAGGCTGCAGTGAGCCGAGATCTGCAGTGCACACCACTACATTCCAGTCTGGGTGACAGTGCAAGAACCTCTCTCAAAAAAAAAAAAAAAAAAAAAAAAAAAAAAAAAAAAAATAAAATCTTGGCAGAGAAAAATGTAAATTTTAAAAACAG